>CAEFZY010060682.1:0-23149 GCA_903066815.1 Brachyrhaphis roseni
CCACGTTCTTTGAGCCAATAGCGGCATGGGTCGTCATAGTTCATAACAGCGAATTTTAAAATGAATGCTACCACTGCATAGTATATTGAAATATTAAACTAATCAATGTAGATTTTCGTTTATTTATTTTGTTTTTGTTAAAAAATACATATGTTTTTTTTTTTTATTAATATGGCAAAAATTGGTCGGGACTATTTTATATCCCTTGAATATTGGTCGTGACATGTCACGACCGTCCATACCCAAACCTACGCCCATGGGTAAAAGTAACACCAATCACCTAAAACACAGGAATAAAATAAAATATGAGTTAGAAGCAAAATAAAAAAAAGTAAAAACACAGTCCAGTTGACAATGACAATTTTAAGGGTGTCTCGTGTTGTCAGACTGGTTCTCATTCTGTGATGTTTGTCAGTAACAATGCCTGGAGGAAAATGAATCAAAAACACCAAAAATGGGTTCTCTTACCCATAATTCATGACTTGACAAGGGGAGTAATTATGTTTCCACATAGGGCCAAGTTGGTGGGGGAGCTTCTTCTTCCCCATAACAAATGAAAAAGTCAGTTGAAATTGAATTTTGAATTTACACATTTACTCATCTCTTCTTTATTTTACATTTTGTTTTATAATCTGGAATATTTAAGTCTAATAAATAGAAAAAAAAACTAGAAAAAAATCTGTAAAATGTGTTTTTTTTTGTTGGCCCTGGACACTGGTTATATTGGTTGGAGTAAATGTAGATTCAACAGGCCCTGTTAAAGAACGTGCAAGATTTCACGCTGAGTTGTGCACAGTTAAAGGAAATTCATAGTTATGTTTACCAGTTCCTCAGTTAGAAGAACATCCGCAAACCGCATCACAGTCACAGCAATTCAAGCTAACAAGAACTCTTCAGTTGGAACCAGATTTCACCAGGTCAAAAAGGTTTCATCAGAACAACTCCATCAGACTAACTGAACCCGGCTCTGTCAAAAATTTGTTTCATTTTAATTTAGTTAAGAGGAGTTCAGAAAAACACACCAAAGGTACAGAGAAAGGAAACAAAACTTGATAGGGTTAAAACTTCAAGCTGAAATTACAACATTTAGAAATGTTATTTACTGCAGCCCACATACCAACATGTTTCAACCTGTCACCTAAAAACACGTAGTACTGCCCTCTAGGTAAAATACCAAATATGTGTTTATGCACATACTTGAACCACATATCAATAAAAGCACCACTGCAGAACACGTGCTGCTATGAA
This sequence comes from Brachyrhaphis roseni, assembly GCA_903066815.1. NCBI lineage: Eukaryota > Metazoa > Chordata > Actinopteri > Cyprinodontiformes > Poeciliidae > Brachyrhaphis > Brachyrhaphis roseni. Next base: position 1,249 of record CAEFZY010060682.1, read on the forward strand.
AACATCATCTAATGTTTCATTTTCTTTAGCAGGCCTGTGTCTTGTTACATCTGCTGCTTTATCAAAACAAGCAGCAGCAAAAAGTTATATAATATTAAACTTTTGACTTAATTCAATTCAATCCAAAAATATTTTTTTTTACCGAAGGGAAATGAAATGTTGTTCTAACTAATGTAACATAATCATACCTAGGAATACGTTCATTTTGAGCGTGAAATTTAGGCAAATATAAAACTGGAGAACTGTAGACGTAAAGCCTGTTCTTTCAGTTGCACACGTTGATCCTACCTAGTGAGTTTGGTGCCGCAGTTGTGATGCTTGAACCATCTGAAACAGAATAAATTAATAGTTCATTCATCAACTTCAGAGCTTATCAGTTAATACAGCAGAGCAAAAAATAATGAAAAAAAAAAAAATCAAGAGGAAGAAAAAGCGAGATAAAACCCAAACACTAAATTTCACTGTATGCAGATAATACACAACTATTCCTACAAAACGTCCACATTTTAGCATTATTATTATTAATTATTATTATTTTACAGAAAACTTATCCAACAGCAATTTAACAGATGCAAGTTAAACAAAACATGGAAAACACAACCCATTCATATTTTAGGTAAAAGTCTAAATGTAACTTCCCAACTTCAGAGCTTCTTTCGCTTCGTTCAAATGCTTTAAATCTTCTGAATCAATGATCTTTAATATGTCTGTCACTGTGTGTGGCTGTTTTAGTAGCTTCTTTTATGGCACATTTAAGAAATGACTTGCGTTTTAACCATGTTAATGAAATGTGTGGTCTCTAATCCTTACTGAAGACGTAGATTAAACACACCACTTGTCTGGTGTTTCAGTCTATCGATTGTACAAAGGCAATGAAGCAGATTCTCATAGGATTCCCACATATTTGCCCATTCAGAGCTCCATACTTCCAGACCAAAACCTCTAGATTTTTTCATCAGCATTCTGAACATTTGAGTAGAAAACACAAAACCTTGTTTAAGGGAATCCGTAACACTTGTTGCAATGCACTTACATTTCAAATATATAAAAAGAATCTTTCATTTTTAACTAAAATAAAATAAAACATTCTTTTTTTCTGACGTTTAACATCAGAAAAAAACAAAACAAAACCAAAAGTTTCATACCTGGAATGTGTAGTGGCGGTGGAGGAGTTGAGTCTGGATGAGCTGAAACAATGAAAGCGAGTTCATTAATGTCCAGGTCAAAAGGAAGAGGTCAGGGGGGCTGGAAGAGGGATTCTGTTGAACTAGAAAATGCCTCATCTGTTTGAAAGTAATAGAACTTCACTGGCCTTGACCCGTTTCTTGGACAAGCTGTTGTCTTTTTGGAGCGACTCGTTTGGATTTATAATATGTAAGGAGCTGTGTTTGGCAGGTAAGACGTAACTGCTTAGAATTATGCGTGGGCAAAATAAGATACTCCTGATATGGAGAAGCTTTCGGTTTTTATGCTCCACTAATGTGGAACAAACCTCCAGAAAACTGCGGAGCTGCCAAAACACTGAACCACTGATAATGCACAGATGTGACAAAAAAAAACATTATAATACAATCTAATTAGTTTTATTTCATATAGAAAAGCAACATCCATTCCTGCTGAATCATGTCTAAGAAGCAAAATCATTCTTTGATGTACTGATGTTTGTGTTGCAGTGTACAAAAAATGGCATAATTACAACTGAAACAGCGCGACTATCATGGCGGTCGGATCTTTTATTATCAACAGGGGATGCTGTAAAGTTATTCCAAGATGTCAGAAATGCTGATACGATCCTCAAAAGTCTTGAACCGAGACTGATAAACACTCTGCTGTGTTAACTGGTTTCTCTGGGTCGGTGTTTATTTCCAGCTCAGACTAGCAGCTGGTCCTGTCATGGTTTATAGGCTGAGTGAGAGTTTTGTGGTCCTTTCATCTCACTTCTTGAAGTTTTTATTGCGTCCACCTTGGCTTTTGTTTACCTTACGCAACTTTGTTTAACATCATTTGAATTTCACTCCTTAGCGCTTTTTCTTCTCAGTCGTTTTGGCTTCTACAACGGCGTCGCAGGTAGAACAAAAAGGAGCATATTCCTTCCAAAACCTCTGAAATTTTGAGATTCGTCTCAGAAATATTCCAGAACAAATGTGTTTTATTATATTATTTTTTTTCTGATATTAATGTCAGAAATTTTCTAGGAAAAACATAGACATTTTTGAATTTCAAATGTTGAAAATTTTTAGCTTTCAAAACTCAGAAACCTTCGCGATTTTTCGCACCACACAAAGTACTGACACATGGCATTCTTCACAAAAGTCTTTACTTTAAGATTGAAACTTTGTAGAAACGATAACCCATGAGATTCATCACAAAAGCCTTTTGTTTTTAATGGAAACTTTTTGTAGAAACGAAACTTAACGTTTAGTTAACATAGAGCATCAGATGACCATTAGGCGGACCTTAGATGACGTGAAACATCAGCAGACCAAGAGGTTGACCTTAGTTTATAAGCAATGAATCTTCCGTGTTTTGACGAGATGCTGTATAGATTCGGACATATTCACATTCACTTGAGCCTGTAAGGGGTAAGCGTCTACATTCTTTTCTAGCGCTACAAAAGAATAAAAAAAGTAAAATCTGATTATTTGTGTCGGCTGATTTCCTGCACGTGTGGTCACATGGTTCCGGTCCATCAGTGAATTTAGTTTCACAACACTTCCCATAAATCTTTGTTTTAGACTGTAATTTTACTTCATTTTGGGGCGTGTAAAACATCATTTTCCTGTCTTCTTCAGTTCTGATGTGTCAGCAGGTGTAACAACCCATGAAGGCGTTCAAGCTGCAGGCCAGAATCTCTTCCCACCAGTTCCATGTGTAGACATGCATGTGCTGCGTTCTCTGGGGTTCAGACTAGTTCCTCCACTTTCACCCTTCAAAAACGGTTTCTCAGCGTACACGTGCCACCTCACAATAATACTCTGTTTTTATTGTTTTAGTTTTCCTGGATCGGAGGGAGCCAACCCATAAAATGTGTCCTAGTCAAGTTTCTACACCTGAAACTCTCCGAAACCCAAAGCCTCATGACGGTAACTTGACAAAGTTTCATTGTTAAACGTTGGAAGAGAAAGAAAAAGATCTTACGTATACACTCGAGCGGAAATTTGGTCGTGGTCCACCGCGAATCATCGCTGCACTTGATGAGATTCGACGTTCCGGCCTTCCTCACGTAGCCGGGAATGCACGTGTAGCGGTATTTGTAGCTGACATTGAAGCAGTTTCCTGCTGCCGGTTGCAAAGTAAAATTTCTTCTGGGAATTTCTGGACATGCGCAGTGGCCTGAAAGAGAAATACAGACATGGAAAACGACATCAAGGCTAATGTCACACCATGGCTTGATTCTCACATCCTCTTTTCTAGTAAGGGTAAAATGAAACTCTGTGCTCTTTCCAGTTCCGTAAAAGTCATTCGGGTCTCAAGCCAGTACTACAGTTATTGAAATCTACCCAGTTCATTCATAGACCATTAAGATGTGTGACCACCTCTATGGGAGCCATTTTGATAGTTTGTGGCTCTGGAGCTTACATGAACGTCAAGGAGAAAAGAGAAGCAATAGTTGCAGTTGAACAATCTGGAAAGAGCTATAAGAGTGAGGAGTGGTTGTCCAACGGTCAAAGAAATTACAAAGTAACACAAGAGCTGCACCTTAAACTCGGAAAACCTCAGTTAGTTTGTTAAAAGTTAGCATTCAAGACAGCACAGTTACAAAAAAATAATCAACAAGTGGCATGGAAGACCACGGAACGCAAAAATTAATCTTAAAAAAACAACTACATCTCAAACTGGACAGGCTACAGTTAGCATGCTGAATGCTAAAGTCTGTGATTAGATGATAGCAAGTGTCACATTTACAAATAACGGTCAACCATAGTGGACACCAACATCAAACGCAAAAATTCATTTAATAAAACCACATCTCGGTGGACAGGTGACAGTTAGCATGATGAATGCTAAAGCCCGTGACCAGACGCTTGCTACACGTATCACATTTTTGGAAGGGATGCGAAGAGAAATGATTTAGATTTATAGACCTGAGTCTGAATGAAACATGATGACTTCTTTAAAAAGTCGAGGCCAGACGTTGAGATGTTCACACCAACTGTTAGGGGTGGTGGGTGGATGGGTGATGATTTAGACTTATTTACTAAACGAATACATTAGACACACTTAAGATTTTTTTTCCTATTGTCAGATTTAGCTATATTAAGAGAAATTAAAAGAAAAAAAAAACACAAACCAAAACAAACACACAAAACTTCAGAACTTTTAGCACATTAGCATGCTACATGTCGAAGTCACCGTAGAACAATTAAAGTCTTTAAGAAAGCTTCGTCTTCACAAAGCTACGTTTGGTGAAAACCAAGCAGTTAGTACAGCAATTATATGAGCACGTCATTAAGTTAACCACAAGCATATTTTAGCTTTCACTGTGATGCTATCTGATCTGTCTGACAGCTCAAATTGGGCTATACATCAGAAATGAAAATCTGAAATTAACTGAAGCAACTTTATAATTTAGCGTTGACCAAAATAGAGATTGATGACAACTGTAGACAGAAAACAGGTACTTTGAAGTCACTGTTGCTGCATGTGCTTCTGCAATCAATGTTTTACACAACTGACTTCATTTAAAAAATTAAAAAAAAGACAGCTGACAATACTGTGGATTGTTTGTTTTGGAAACAAGCTTATATTATATAACTTTAGAGCTTGAAAGAAAGAAGAAGAGGGGGAAAAAAACCATTACATCCTGAAACATAAAATTTAAGAACTTTTCAAACATGACCCTAAGGTTATCAGTGGCGGCTTTAGATATTGGTTACATTGGCAAACGCCCAGGGCGTCAATAGTAGGGAGCCAAGGAGCGCCAGTTAAAACAACAAAGCCTTTTACCCTGTCAGTAGAATTAATTTTTTTTTGCATGTACAGTCAGGAATTGTCTCCAGTCGTGTTGAGGTTTTCCAGAGTTTTGACGGGTTGCTAGGCGCCGTCAGTCAACCTGAGCCCAGATGGGGTGGAATTAAGGTCACCTCCTACATCCTGTCTGCCTTGGTGCCACTTCAGGCAAGGTGCAACAGGGAACATTTGGAGAAAGTACAGCTTGTCAAACTGATTTACATTAACTTATTTATTGTGTAATACTTCTAATATCTAAGACAATCTGAGCTTGGGGGCACCAACATGACAATTTGCACCGATATCAATATCCTACCTTGATATTGCTTTTATAGCTGATATTATGTATGTTGTATATTTTTCCCTGTACATTTTTGACACTGTTGCATAAAATATAATTAATTAATTAATAATTAAAATAGGCCAATACCAATGTTAATGCAGATTTATCATGCATAACCTCAATAGTTAAAGCTGATTTGGCCCCGAAGATCAGAACAGGATGGATCATACGCTACATTGCCTTAAGCACAAGTCCATGTAAACTGCAAAGAGGAAGTAGGTTAATCCTCAGATAAACAGAACACTAATAGAGCAATATGTTTTCTTAATATAAATATACATTTCTAGATTTAGTGATTCATAGATGTTCCGAAAAAGACCACTTAAAAATGCTGTGTTTTCTATAAAATACAATTTCATGTAACATTTTGCATCAAATTCTATTCATTTCAGAATATTTTGTTTGCTACAAAACCATAAAATTAGTCAATTTGTACATTAAAATCTGCTTAATAACCAAATGCATTTGTTATTAAGCAAATGCATTTGCTTAATATGCAAAATCATTTGCTTATTAAGCAAATTTAGGAAACATTTAGTTGTTGTTGTTGCTGTTTTTTTGTTTGTTTGTTTGTTTTTTCAAAAACACTAAGTATTACACGTAAAGAACTTGAGCTGTGTTATTTGTTTTGTAATTTCACACTGACACTTGAAACCATGACTCCACCTTGTATTGAGAAAGTAAATAACAAAACAACATTTAACTACGCAAAAAAAAATTCAATATTAAAACAAATGTATTTCAAACTGGTCTGGATTTAACTATTCAACGCAGGCATGAGATTTGACTTTAACAGACAATAGGCTACTACTTAAATAGAGGCCAGTGTAAATATAGACCGGATCGTTCTGTCCCTACCGACGCTGGAGAGCCGCGTCGTTCCGAGGAGACACACCATCAGGACGCAGACAGACGTGGAGACTCGGTCTGGATCCATCTGCCAGCTCGGCGCGGCTCTACAACATGATCCCCCGTGGAAGTCCGCACCCGGTAAGACCATCGTCGGGGAGAGACCTCCTGCCAGCACCGCGGGGCCTCGCTGCTGTCACGTTCACGCTTTCGCTTTCAAAATCGCCAACTTTCGGTTACGCATCGCCAATAAAGTCGGAGCGCGCTTCTGGCTCGACTCAATCGACGCCATATTTGTAGTTTTTGTTGTTGCCGGTGAAACGACGCGTTCGGGCAAGCGCAGGTTTAAGGTGTAACTCAGTGAATAATCAGAAAGTTATTTTGCTTTAGTGATTTAATTGCAAAACTTAAACTAATGTATAGCATAGATTCATGACACACGTGCAATAAGGATCATTTCAAACATTTGATTTCGGTTAGTTTTGCTTTTCGTTTTCTTTTTTATGGTCATGTTTTGGTGAACGTCACAGTTCCTCTTGACAGAAAAGAAAGTTGAGTCTACGGAAAAAGTGTAATTAAAAGAGATGGACAAGCAGAAGCCATAACAGTCTGTGCTGTAAAAGCCACTCTAGATGTCTCATGGACATGCTCTACAGTTATCGCGTTTCTTGCGTCGAGAAAAAAGAAAGACTGTAGTTTATGACGGTCAAAGTCCAAGAAGTGAGGCCACATTTCTCGTCCCATGAGAAGTCTCTAGAGTTAGAACCACGATCATTTTGGTAGGTTATTGTGCCACCTGCTGGTGTTGTCGAGTCAAGTCAGTCACTTTTATTGCAGAATTAAACAAAGTACATTTTTGCAATAGGCTACTACTACTACTACTACTACTACTACTACTAATAATAATAATAATAATAATAATAATAATAGTAACAATAATAATAATAAGAAAAATAATAATAATAATAATAATAATAATAATAATAATAATAATAATAATATGCTTACGTCGAAATGTAAAGCAAAAATATCTATACACCCTCCCACCGCTAGGCGGCGCGTTTATTGTTACGCAACTTTTTTTTTTTTCTCTTGTTCTTCCGCTGCTTCCGTCGCGCGAGCTGCAGCGAGGGGTGGAGGTAAAGCAAAAGTGCAGCTAAAGCCTTTCATGTCTAATTTAGATATCCGTAGGGTTGTATTATAAGAACTTTGAAAGCGAATTCTTATACTTATATATTTTTGCCCGTATTTGCTCCAAGAGAATACAGCTCAGCAGTGATATTAGCTTTAGCTTATGTTAGCAAACTATAGCAATCATTCAGTCAGCTTTGCTAACATATCAGGCAATTTAAACTGCTATTGATTTTGATGTGAGCTAGCTATGCTACTTGTGTGCTAGCTTTACTCATTAGTTACGCAGTAGTTACCGGTGCTTCTAACTTAGCAATGAAGCGCAAACCGAAGCCGCTGAGTCTGAATTAAAGCCCAGTCCTGTGTGTGTGGGGGTGTGGGTGTGTGTGTGTGATTGCAGGAAGCGGCAGCACTGACCGGGTCACCATGTCGCTGTACGATGATCTCGGTGTTGGTGCAAGTGACACCAAGACCGAAGGCTGGTCCAAGAACTTCAAGCTGCTCCAGTCACAGCTGAAAGTGAAGAAGGCGGCCCTGACCCAGGCTAAGGTAGCTCACCGTGCTGCCAGGAAGGCGCAGAGCATGGACCAGTGCACAACAGCTCGGGTGTTTTATTGACAACTAGGACAGGCGCATACATTTCCCATAATGCATGTTTCACAACATGGACACAACTGCTCAAGCAAACACAAGATTTGTGTAATCAGAGAACTAAACCTGGGATTTATGCAGAGTAGAGACTAAATTCTTACTTTATCAGCTACTGAGCTGTCAACCTATCAGGATCTGTAATAAAAGCACATATTTGAAAATCAGGTGTGGCCTGATAGTTTAGTTTTAAACCATGTTGGAAATGTGACCGAATGAATTGTCCAAAAGGTTCTGAAAAGAAATTACTGACTTTCAAAAAAAAAAACCTGAATTCCACCAGAGATCGAGTTGGGAGCATAATTCACAAGTTTACATAAAAAAAAACTGAAGAAAATAAAAACAAGTAGGGCTGAAACAATTAATCGAATTAATTGCGATTTATTAATTACAGAAATACTTGTCAGCTAATTTTTATTATTTAAAAAGTAATTCAATGATTTGCTCATTTGCATCTTTTAATGTGTTTCTAATATTGTGTAAAAAGAAAACAATCATCAGAATGTCTCAAATTTTGTATCCCATTAATTGTCAGAATAATAGATTACTGAAGTAATCGATAGCTGCACCTCTAATAATAACCAGCAACCCTGAGAACCGTCATCACGAAAATGTTACACAACAACAAGGCGTCTTCAGTCAGAGGCCTATACAGAACCGCTGTAATACAGACTGCTGCAGGAGATCATTCCTGCCCACAGCCATCAGCAGCATTTCACTTCCCTCTGGGATTTAACAACTGGAAGTCTGGAGTGTGGAGGGCAGGACAGAATGAAAACTGTCCTGCTCAGTGTCAATTAAACGTGTAGAAGAATCACACAAGTCTGGATAACGCCAAAAATACTAAAACAATTAGATGTTTGATAAAGGTTGTGTTTGTGTTCCAGACTCAGCGGATGAAGCAGACCACCGTTCTGGCTCCCGTTATCGATCTGAAGAGAGGAAGTTCCAGTGACGACCGGCTCAGCACAGACACTCCTCCACACGCCGCCGTTGGACTCAAGGTCTGCCTCGTGCTCCAGCGCTGTCCCCTAGAATTTTATTTATTTATTTATTTTTTTACTGGATTTGGTTCCTTCAGGATGCAGTTCCCAGCGGATTCTCGTCCGGGGACGTTCTGATCCCGCTGGCCGACGAGTACGACCCCATGTTCCCCAACGACTACGAGAAGGTGATGAAGCGCCACCGGGAAGAGATGCAGCGCAAGAGGGAGCAGGAGCGACAGAAGGAGATCGAAGAGAGGGAAAAGTGAATAAAGTTTTTTCTTTTTCGCTTTTTAAAATCTGAACACTCGCAAACCAAATCCTGAAACTTGGTGTGTTTCAGGAGGAGGAAAGAGAGACATGAAGGCGGCGCTCCCAGCGGATTCTCTCGCTTCCCGGCAACAGAAGAAGACTCGGATGAAGAGGAAGAGTACGAGAAAGAGTGGAGGAAACGAAGTGAGTACTTGTTGCCACGGGGATATATAGTTTATCGACCAATAAAGAGCAAGAAGCTCCCCTTAAAGGGGCAGTATTATGTAAAATTGACCTTTTTGAACTTTAAATCATGTTATAATGCATAATGTTTTGCATGTTAGAGAAATTAGTTAATCTCCATGGCAACCAGGTGTGCAGAACCTGAGTGGACCTAGCTGCACCTTTGAGACGCAGCCCTGTCTCAGGGTTGCAGTTTCTGAGCTTCAGTGTTAGAGAGCAGCCCTCCCCACTCGCATCCTACAGACTAGCCAGCAGCAATTAGCAAACAGCTGGTGGAACTGCACATCAGCTGAGCTTATAATACAAGCTACGTATAAGTAGGGTTATACAGTATGTTTCAAGCATTTAGTTTTGCTAATTGTCATAGTGATTTAAAAAAATAAATAAATAAAGGAAAGTTGAGTGGAAAGAAACATTTGGTAGAAAAAAAAATGCCAGCAGAGAGAAATGTGTTCTTGAGACGATTGTGAAGCAAAGTTAATTTTAGAGTTTAGGGCAGATTAATGTGTTTACTGAACATTAAAATGACCAAGATAAATACTTGAAATACATCATATTGTGTATGAATTAATCTAATTGGCTTAAATGTATTTTTTTTTGTCATAATTTTTTTTTTTTAATGATATTCCATTTCCCACATATGAACCGTTTTCTGTCTAATTTTCAAAATGAGCTACTAGGTGTCACTGCAGTTTAGACAATGATTAGTAAAGTCATCCTGAGTGTGTTTGATGTGGTTTCCAGGTATGGGTGGAGCTGCCATCGCCCCTCCTTCGTCCCTGGTGGACAGAGAAGGTAAATGTGACGACTCATCGCAGCTCCTTGCTGAACTATCCACAGCCCTCAAGCTTCCCCAGTTTACTGTGAGCTGTAGATACAGAGGAGAGAATGGAGGGAAAGTAGATGGAGAACCATGCAGGGCTTAAAAACAAAACAAAAAAAAGATTAATAATAGCTGTTTACAGATGAATTATTATTATGAAAAATTGGTTCTGGAAGCTGCTGACTTTCAGAAATTTATTTTCAAAATGTTTGTAAGCTGTAACCTTTTCCAAATCTGCTTCATAAATGATGGACGGCCTGGTGTTGGTCTGTGACATTGTGTAACATCCCAACTCAGTCAGTTTGTTATTGTGAGGTTCAGAGTTCCTGTGCCGTCTGGAAAAGCTTTCAGGTCTGGATTAGTATGGAAATAGAATATAAGACTATGAAAAACTCTCTGTACTTCCACACTGCATGGTCTTCTTCTTTCCCCTTTCTCTAAATCTTCCTACGTTTCTTGTTTCCTCACTTGTTTTTTTTCCTTGTGTCCTTCATTCTCTTCCTTTCTTACTTGTGTCTTTTCTTCTTGGGCACAAGAACATGGATTGTTCCTTTTTCTATTTCTTTCTTTCATCCTTTATTTATTTACTTCTTTACTTGGTTTTCTTTTGCTCTTGGCTGATTCTGGAAGACCTTTTACTAGAAAAATGTCAGGAGTCCTATAAGAGGCATCATTTTTCAGAGTTCACAGGGTTTGAACATCCCTAATGTAACACAGACAGGTTAATGCATCAAATTAATGCGCTAGAATTTAAATGGTGAATCGTTTAAAATGTGGAAAAGGAGACTTTAAATCAGTTAGAATCCAGCAGAGGGCAGTATTGTCCAGTCCCTGTTTCCAGCAGCAGTGGTTGTGTTCTGCCCAGCAGGCCCGACTCCGTACGCCTACGAAGACGAAGGTCGTCCCGGCAGAGGCTCCAAGGCCGCCATCCCTCCTCCCATGTATGAGGACTCGGACCGGCCGCGCTCGCCGCCCGGCCCCACCAGCTCCTTCCTAGCCAACATGGGGTCAGTCCTCCGGCCTCTTCCTCTCAGTTCGGTAGCTTCAGAACAAGAAGCCCCCGTGTGACAAGTGTTCTCCCCAACAGCGGTACGGTGGCCCACAAGATCATGCAGAAGTATGGCTTCAAAGAAGGCCAGGGCCTCGGCAAACACGAGCAGGGCCTGAGCACGGCGCTGTCTGTGGAGAAGACCAGCAAGAGGGGGGGGAAGATCATCATCGGGGACGCCGCAGAAAAACGTACGTCTCTAATTCTCACTGTTCACGTGTTTCCACTGTTAGCTCGGTGTCATTTTTATCCGTCGGCAGCATGAACGGCTAATTCTGCTTCGTCAGAGCTTCTCTGTCTCCATCTGCTTTTTGATGTGAAAGTCTTCATCACTGATGCTGTCTTTGCCGTTTTAGCCGCAGCAGCGAGTAAGACGGTGTCATTCTGCAGCAGGTGGATGTTTTACAGTGACTCTGTGTGCATGTGTTTTATTGTGTGTGTGTGTGTGTGTTGGTGCGACTGAGCAGCAGGGTCGAGCCAGTCAGGGGCTGCTGATCCTTCCAGCGGAGGCTCTGCAGGTTGGCCTCCATCCTTTTCTCCTACTCTTGTGTGGGGAACGCTCTGTCTGGTTTTATGTTTGGCTTTTTTAAAAGTGTGTCTGCATGTGTGTTAGAGTGTCCAGTTCCACTAACATGAACTGATTTTTTTTTTTTTAGAATATTGTTTTGCTAAATGTTGAAGTTAAATGCAGAACAAGATATGTTTTCTAAAAACGTATATCAAAGCCTCATTCTTAATTTTCATGTATTTTAGTTTGCTAACCACACACAATTACACCTCTAACCTGTATAGCATGTTATGTTTTGCCATTCCACTCAGAGTGTGTCTTTTGTCTTTTTCAAATAGTTTTGTGCCAGATTATCGTGTCGCATGGTGTGTACTGATTAACAGGCAGGCCAATAACAGAGTCTCTGCATATCCTTAAAAAGACTTGAATTTATGTACCTAAAATTAAGGTCTTAAATATCTCAAAATCCTTTTTTTTTTTTTGAAGTGTGCCTGAAATATGTTAATCATAAGTAGGCCTGTCACGACCACAAATTTTGCTAGCCAATAAATTGTGTCAAAAATGATTGCGATAAACAATAATACTGTTGTTTTGAGATCATTCTCAAGTAATATATTGATAATAATAATAATGACATAATCATGCAAGTTCACCCTCTCATAGTCTAAGAGATGTTTTTCAATTAATTATTGCGTGAAACAACTTAATCGTGGAGCTACTCACACAGTTTCAAGCAGGATTTCTAAAGCTAAGTCAGAAATAGCCATTGCTGAAGATGAAGTTGTGAGACCTTCCAGCACATACCGTTCCTACGATTTAAAATCCCTTCATGAGACGCCAAGATAGAGTTCCTCATGGTGGTGTACATCTTAGAACCTTAGAACCTGCTACTCTCTTCTATTCATGGATGATAATAATAATAATAATAATAATAATGACAAATGTACCGGTACATCTTTGGAAATATTTGCAGCTGCCCAAAAAAAATAAATAAATAAAAATAAAATAATAAAATAATATTCTGCTAAATAAGCATCAAACTACTATTAAATTTAACTTATTATGGTCAGAAATCAAAATAATAAAAATATTTCAGTTGTAAAAAAAAAATCTGTTTTATTATTTTAGCAACAGTATAAATAAGTTATTACCTACTTTAAATGGGGCTAACTGTAACAATGACAAGAAGCAATACTTGAACCAAAAGCCTCGTCTGTTAATATCAAGCAAAAAAAAAGAAAAATCTTAAAAGACGCATAAACCTGAAACTGGAGAAATGTTCTGAAACCGAGTGAACTTTTGGCGTCTATCGACAGATCAAATGTTCGTCTCTGTTTAATGTTTTAGTCAGACATTTATCTCTTTCCTGGGTTTCGTTGACACTTTTCCTGGAACACCAACTGCAGCGCGGCTGAGTGACCCAGTCAAAGTCGTTCCTCAGCCGTGCTGCGAGACAATAAAACCAATCGCCGTATCGGAAAAGTACACCCAACGTCAGCTCGGCCACCACTGAACATCGGCTCGAATAGTTTCATGTCTTGAGTAAACATCTTTATCACGTCTGTAAATGTTGTTTTGTTATGCGTTTCTGGCCAATCAGCGGACCCTTCCAAGAAGTCGGAGGCCAATCCCTTGACGGAGATTCTGAAAAACCCGACCAAAGTGGTTCTGCTCAGGGTATGTTTGTGTTTTTCCAGTTTTTTGTTTTCCACAAGATGTACTTTATATATATATATATATATATATATATATATATATATATAAAAAAAAAACATACAAAACAAAAGCAGAAACCTAAAATGTGTTTGGTTTCGCAGAACATGGTGGGTCGAGGAGAAGTGGACGAAGACTTGGAGGGGGAGACGAAAGAAGAGTGCGAGAAATACGGCAAAGTTGTGAAATGTGTCATTTTTGAGGTGTGGAGAATAAACCTCGACAGAGTTCGTCCAAAGTAATAAAAAAAAAAAAAGACAATAAACAAGGTTACTCTCCTTCACAGATCGCCGACGTTACCGATGATGAAGCCGTCAGGATATTCCTAGAGTTTGAGCGGGTGGAGTCGGCCATCAAAGGTCAGCGTTTACCCGCCGTTTTCTCCTCGTTTGTTTAACCCAAGGCAAACTTTTTTTACGTAATGGCCTCGCTTTCTTTTCGCTGTTGTGTAACCGCTCCAATAACGTGGGCCAAAAGTGTGTCCCGCTCTTAATTGGGTCGGCCCAGATCGGAATCAAGGTGAGACTCGACTCCCTGCGGTGTTATGTCATAACTCCCCACGGCACCGGCAGAACCGCGTTTACATCACAGCTCCCGGAAAGCGGGGCGCTCTCTCAAAGAACAGGTTATACTGAGAAGATGGGTTGAGATGGGCGGAGGAAAAAATGTTTTTATCCCAGGTCAGTTTGAGTTCAGTTTGTGTTTTTTATGTAGCATCAATTTATAACAACTTTCATTTTACAAGTTAAGCAGTTAATAGTATTCCAGTCCATAGAGTCTAAAGTTTTCACACATGATGGTCCGGTGGACTCGGCTAACTTTGGGACCAAAACTGACGTTTGTTCCATTTTCAGCTGCTGTGGTTCCTTTTCAAACTGCACCGTGTCAAATAAATCAAACTCTTCAAGAAACTTGTTCCCCTCCTCGCCTGTGGTGGCGCAGCAGTAAGAACCGCTGAAGGAAACGACACAAAAACCTCTGAAGAAGACACTGAGTGCAACTTCCTTCTTCAGGAAATAAAAATAGAGTGGCGTCAGATTTTAGGGGTTGTAGGATTCCTCTCCTGTTTCTGGTGAAGACTTTTCTCTCGTTAGTGCGAATCTCAAGCGTTTGTTTTGGTTGTATTTACCCAGAATGCCCTGCGCTGTAGTCTGCTTCCTGCTTTTGTAGCAGTCTCCTAACAAGCTTCTTGTTTTGTTCATTTTAGCAATTTTGCTCTGGGGAAGCAATTGCAAATCTATCAAATGTTTTAATTGATAGATTAAAACGTTTAATCTTACAACAATCTATCATTAAAACAATCTATCAAATGCTTTAATAACTTCAGTCCCCTTCTTGCTTACATGTCAGATCCAGAGGTCAGAAATAATTCCAGATTTATGGAATTATGCTGTTCTTTTTCCTTTTGTAAATTTATTCAAATTTTTTGAGGAAAATTTGTCCTGTTTTTTTTTAAGTATAAACTTGTGGAGCTATTTTTAAAGTAAATTGAAGTTGCTTTTTTAGTAAATTTATTCAGCTTTTGTCTTAAAGTTAATTTATTATACTTTTTAGAGGTAAACTTTTTGCAATATTATTCAGGTTTTTCCAAAAGTAAATTTATGTAGCTATTTTTTATTTTAAAAATTATTATTTTTATTTTTATTTTTTTTTACATATTTTCAGCTTTCCTAAAATTTGTTTTATTCTGCTTTAAGTAAATTTCTGCTTCAGTGCCTCTAAACAAGTCAGGATGTGACAACATTTAGTGTTAAACTCAGCCTGCTGTCTCACAGGAAGTCTTAGTTTGCATCCGGTTGTCTTTACGCTACAGTTGCTGTGCAGTCAGGATTCTGCACCAGGCGGTTCTGCTGAATGTCTTTCCAAGTAAATGGACGGGACCTGTTTCTGTGTGTGGACTTTCAGAAATGGCTGCTGACCTTATTGAAGGAGTGCCACGCTGTCACTCCTCCTTGCATGACACACGCTGTCACATCGCTTCGGTTTTTACTAGATTCTTTGAATGGGTTAAAGTGTGACATAATGTTTTCAATAGTCCTGCATTCAAACCTTGTGTGTCGATGGGCTTTTAGATAACAAGGAATCCACAACCGCGGAAACTTCCTGGTATTTTAGTGGGATTTTATATACGCCCACACTAAACTAGTGCAGAATTAGAAGTGAAAGGAAAATGACACGTGCTTTTCAATGTTTTTTGAGAAATTAAAATCTAAAAAGTGTGATGTTTCCATTTTTTATCATCCTTCGGGGACGTTTTTCTTTAGCAGAGACAAGAAATCTGGGGAAAACCTACAAACCACCTGAGACTGGATATTCTGCTTTCGTTAGGACATCAACCCTAAGCATAAAGCCAGCACTCCGATGGAATTATTTGGATAAAAATAAGTTGTTGTAATGTGTTAGAATGGCCTAGTCAAAGTCTGACTAGCAGAGAACATGTGGCAGGACTTGAAAACTGAACCCAATCTGAGCTGTTGATGTGCAAAGCTGGTAGGAACCTTTAGAAGTGGAAGCGCACTGATTAACATGTCCCAATTTTGTTTATTTTGTGTGATTGGTAATCAGCTGATCTTTTTCATATTGCTATTTTAAAGAATTCATTCTCCATACACTTATGTACTGCAGCATTTCATCAAATCGTAATAGAATACGCTGAAGTTTGTGGTCATGACTTGTGAACGCCAATGCAAGGCCCTGTAGTGATGTAACGTTAAAGGAGGGCAGACGTTTAAACGCATGATGATTCTAAAAAATATCGATGATCTTGTTTGACCTTTGACCTCCTCTTCCTTTGCAGCCGTTGTGGATCTAAATGGACGTTATTTCGGGGGTCGAGTCGTCAAGGCTTGCTTCTACAATCTAGACAAGTTTCGTGTTTTGGATCTCGGGGAGCAGGTGTGACGTCTGCCAGCTGACCCTGTGAGGCTACAGCAACCTCCGTCTGTACATATGTTTTTCTTTTATAAACAGCAGTGTATATGTAGTAATAATGATTCTGTCATTTGGTGTTTGTTTGTTTTTTTGTGACTATTAAACACCTGTATGCCAATACAAAATAAAAGGTATAAACCAGTCTTTTGGGCGTGGATTCCTTTCTCAGTGTTTTCATCCTGTAAGCGCCACAGAGACCTTCTTTTTGACATAATACTCCTTTCCTGAGTTTCTATCGTCCCTCTGGGGTCCAGGAGTCCTAACTTAGCCTCGCTAGATTATAGGAAGGGGACTAGGACAGTGAACGCAGCCTCAGCCTCATTCAGAGCTTATGTAAGTGAGCCAGAGAAGACGTCCCAGAGGTTTGGATGATGAAACAGAAATGTGAAGGAGGACCCATTTAAAGGGTTTCATCATTTTGTTTATATGGCATGGTTCAAAGGTCAAGGAAATATGGTTAAAAGAAAATGATTGCATATTAACACAAACAGGAACAGTGCCCTTTCTGATTTCTTCAATTTTTGCAGTGTCACAACTAAATGTTTGTGACAGTGTTTTTTAAAATGGGGTGGAGGCTGTGTAAATCATCCGTGGGTGAAAGTAATCCCCCCTAACCTTGTTAAATCATAAACTGATTAAATCATTAAAGATATTTAATGTATTGCAGTTCACGAGCAACATCCATACTTGATTACTACCAGACTGGAGTTTGACACCCCTGCATGTAAAGTGTTCAGCCTCGGGGAAGAAACTGTTTCTGTGACAGCTGGTTGTTGCAAATAGCACTCCATGGGACTGATCTGAAGGTAAAAGTCCACAGTTTTTGTCCAGAATGTGTGGGTTCAGCAGAGATGTTAGCTGCCCTTTTCCCGACTCTAGACCTGTACAAGTCAGGGATGGAAGGAAAGTCGATCCTGATGATCATCACAGTTTGGACTGGTCCTGTTTTGTGGATGAGTCAAACCACACAGTGATGGAAAAACCCAGAACAGACTAAAACCATTGTTATGTATGAGTTAAGACCTTCTTCTGAACTGTATGTGTGAGACATCAGAGATCCCAAGAAAGGGTGGTTCCTGGGAACCTGAAGTAATTCACAGTAGACACTTTGTTATTAATGATTGCAAGGTGAGTTCAGGACCAGTCCACCCACCTCCCGTCTGTATGCAAATTTTTCTCTGTCTTGGTTGAGACCAATGACAACAGTGTCATGTTAATCTCACAGATTAGTCCACTGCCGAGCAGCTGTTTTGTTTAGAGAGAAGAGAAGTGGGAAGTGAATGACCCCCAGGGGGTGATTCTCCCCCTGAGGGTTATTCTCCCCTGGGGGGTACCAGTGCTGATGATTCTTGTCAGAAGATGATTCCCACCCTCATCTTGTACTGCTGGTATGTCAGGAAGCTGGTGATCCAATGGCATCATGAACTGGTGGAGGATGTCTGGGTTGATGGTGTTCCAGACCAAGCTGAAGTCCACATACGGGCTCTTGGTGCACATCCCTGGGTGGTGGAGGAGGTGGAGGATGAAGTGTAGTCCCAAGTTGACTGCATCATTTGCCAACATGTTTTCACACGAAGCAAACTGCAGGGGGCATCCGATATCCTTCAAATTCTCCAGTTGAGTCACTTGAAGAATTTTATGATGACAGAAGTGAGGACGACATACCAGTGATTACTTAAATCCGGGGAAATGTTCCTGGTCTCCTCTTGCTTGAAACAAGAGGGCACTTGTTGAAGATCTGAGTAAAGATAGGGGTCAGTGTTTCAACGACTGGTATGAGGGGGTCCTCAGGCATGAGGGAGAAACAGGGGGAAACAGTCTTCCAATGCTGAAAGAGGCTATTGATGTCTTCGTCTAGTACAGCCAGGGGGTCTAAGGAGAGAAGGAAGGTTGATGAATGGGGAGCTTTTGTCTCAGAGTGAGGTGTGCGCAAGTTGTTGGAAGGTGTGAATGGCTGCCTTTCCAGACCTGCAGCAGAAGCTGTTATGGTTGCATGCTAGATAGATGAGCAGTTGAACCCATCCCGCTGGGGATGGGTTCCTTTATTTGCTAACATTTTTCATATCGTTCTGAACTGATTTCAGGTCCTCTGCTGAGAAATCAGGGATAGCTTCTCCCCCCCCTGATCTTCTTGGTGAGTTGTCCTGGCTTGTTTAGACACTAAGGTAAAAAATCTTAGGATCTTTAATTACTATGTTTCAGATTCCGACAGAGGAACTGAATGTGCTTGCTGGAACATCTCATTAATGGATTGTTCTTTTTGTGGGCTTTGACTTGAGCTCATTCTTTTTTAAAATAAATGTGAACTTTTTTTGCTGAAGCAAGGGTTCCTAGAAGAGCAAAACAAGACTCTGCCACTGCCATGACTTATAGTTTGTATGGGATTTAGTGAAACTGCACACCGTGTGGCCATAATTCTTTACTTATTGTATAAATTGCAAAAACAAGTTTTTACAATTTAGCAGCACCGGCTAAGGAGGTAGTAATTAATCCTGCAACCGGTGGGTTGCCAGGTTGAATCCCCGCTTCATCCATCTCAGTTCTTGGGCAAGGCACTTCACCCGCCTTACCTGCTGATGGTGGTCAGAGGGCCCTGATTGAACGGCAGGCTCGCTTCTGTCGGTACGGGCGACAATAATGATCAACTGGTCTTTTATTGACATTGAAGTAATAGCAACCATAACATCTTTTCAGCTCGGTAGTGGAGGGATTATGATTTGGGCTCCTATGCAGATTTGGCAGAGCGTTTAAGCTACAAACTATAAAACAGTCAAATCTGAAGACATCTGCCAGAGCTTAGGTCAAACTGGGTCATGCTTCAGACAGAAGATCTCAAAGGCAACAATAGAATCATAACAGATGTCTCCCAATCACACTTCAGACACATCCTGCAACAACACTTGGCAATACCTAAATGGTGCATACATAAATAGGTGAAAGCAAAACTTAATAGAACAAATAAAAGTAGAAATGTTGTCCAGAACTGCTTCAAAGTCCACATGGAAGACATCAATCAAAGTAAAATCCATTACAGACCAAAACTTTAATCAAGTGTTTTCCTGTCTGAAACTTTAATTACTTCCTCTCTACTGCAGCCCCACATGAGTTAGCAGCTAATTTTGTGAAAACTTGTTTAAAGACAGACAAGCAGTTTATCCCCTTGAGGTAGTCTCCATCACTGTCACTTCCTCCTGTGTGCGAACGCCTCGGTTTTAAGGAGATCAGAGGCTGCTACAACAGGAAGGATCTCTTTTAGTGGGGTAAACTTTCTTCTTCTCAAGCAGCCCCCCTGGTAGACTATAAATGCCTGCGCTCTTCATCTTGCATTGTTTTATTTATGACTCAAAGGGCCCTGCAGGAAAGTTCTCCGAATTTATAGCGGATTGCTAAAGCGTCTGCATCTTTTTCATGTTTCGTAATGTTGTAGCTACAAACTGTTTGTGTTTTATTGTGATAGATAGAACACCACGCAACTGTGAAGAGAGAAAATAACAGGAAATTCAGTTTCCAAAATCTTTCAAAGAAAAATCTTTTCATGTCCTCTGAAACTTAAACAGCACAAATAACATAAACCTTACAAGTGTGCCAGATATCAGCACAGAGTGAACAGCACCTGAAAGAACTGATCTGATTGGCCCCTACTGCCTGAATTGATACATCATTAAATTAAAATAATATAAATAAAGATACATAAAAAAGTCTATTTTCAAGCCAGATTGTAAATGAAGAAGAATCTGCTACTTCTAGTACAGCAAATACATTAAACTTGAACCCCAGCGGAAAATCCACAAATACAGACCCACTAATATTTGAGGGTTGACTGTAGAATTTCAATTTTAGAATCTAATATGAAAATCAGGCATATTTTTGGCAGAACTCTGACTTGATGGCAAAGTGAATCAGATTTGATCCTAGGTTTGTTTTCAATATCAACAGGGCTTAGTGATAAACTGCATGAACCGCATACGGCAGGCGGTTTGAGGCAAATTCACTACAACAGTCTGCAAGGGGACATCAGACGTTCAATGTTTTTAACCTGTTTGTATTGAGAAATAAAGACTTTTTCACTATAAACAATAGCTATACAAACAACTTTTACCTATATGAGATGCCTCGAAATAAATTTGTGATAATGCACAACTTGTGGATATTTCAGTTCTGGATGATAACATGTATTCCTCCAATTTCTGTTTATGGTAATTATCCATTCAGCAGATTTAATATCTCGTCCACTTCAGACTGAGTAAGTCTCACGTGCCTGACTTACTCAGTCTGTGCAGCACTAACTTTTTCTGAGTCACCCAGCTTCCTGTTTGTTCAGGTGGTCAAAGGGGAAAAGAGTGTCGTCCACACAGAGTGGACAGGAAATGAATGTGGCTCAGATCATGATTCGGTTTTTAGAGAGAGGCCAAGAGAGTTTAAAGTCCAGTTAAGGCAACGGTGGAAATTTGGTAAACTTTTGAAGATTGACAAAGTACAGAAAGGCTTACATTTCTGGCTTATGACAAGAGTAACAATATCAACAGTAGCAGTAATAAGATATTGTACAAGATTATAACATAAGATGCTGTTTGGGTATTGGTGTAGAAATATCATACACACAATCCGAAGGACATGCAACTGAGTAGGGTGACTTTTTAAAAATGCACATAATGTGCTTATTTAAATTCAAATAAAAAAAACAAAACTTTATTGATCCCAAAGTGAAATTAAATCTTGTAACTCAAATTCTTCAGTTATAGTGGATAGTGATGGCTGTTGGCAGGAAAAATGCATTAAACATTAAAAAAGAGACATCTGACTATTTATAACACAATATTTCAGTGATTTGACATTTATATTTGAAATATTAAAAAAGGGCTTTTGCATAATTTTTAGGACAATCAACTGTATTTGATCATTTCTAGTTTAAAAACTGACATGTGCAGATTGACGGCACATTAACTGGATTATAAAGTACACACATTTTCCAATAGACATTTATTTTGTTCATAAAAACATTACATATTTATTCGTTTTTTGGTATGAAAATACAGGCATCCCCGTTATATTCTTTGAAACATTAAAACAACAAAGTTTTTGACAACTTTTATGTGTGTTATTTTTGTACACTTCTTTCATGCAAGAACAACCACGGTGCATACCTCGTTTTATAAAACAGGGGGAAAAATGCACATAAAATAAGGTCACGATAAAACCAATAAGCAGAGACTGAATGCATTCAGAGAGTCTCCATTGCAGACCACTGCAGCGGCACGCAGCACGTCACCTTATTTGACCTTTTTTTTCATTTGCAGTTGAATCCCTGCCTGGATGCTGAGGGGGGATGCATGCAAGAAAAACCCATCCTGACAGGATTAGTGCAAAGCACAGACCAGACCATTTCAGACCTGAAAAAAAATAAATAAAATATATATATATATATATATATAATATATGCTTAATATATTAAGCATATATTATATGCTTAATATATATA
>CAEFZY010060685.1:0-12561 GCA_903066815.1 Brachyrhaphis roseni
GAAATACGACTTTGTCTTTTCTAGCCGTCACGGTAACTGAAAGCGTGCGGTTGTTGTCAGAGCTTTATGTGCAAAGAAGCCCATTGCTGCTGTGTTACTGCCGCGTCACAGGCACTGTTTGGAAAGAAAAGCTAAGGTATATTATTAAAACTTTGAAAACTCTTTCTGTGTACCGTCTGTATGTATGCACATGCGGCTTATACACCGGCACGGCTTATGTATGAGCAAAATGGTTTTTCCTTTAAAATATGTGGGGTGCGGTTTATAATCAGGTGCACTCTATAGTCCGAAAATTACGGTACTTTGGCCTAATGTGTCAATACTTTGCATAAACCACCTTGTGCTTCAATTTCAGTGCTTTCAGGGGGATTATCTATTTGCTGTGCATGTGCAAAGGCTCAATGTTTTTTCTATATTATTTGCATAAAAACTAATTTAGTTTGGATAGAAAGCACTTCTCGTTTTAGTATTTTTGAAGTGTTGCCAAATATTATTATACGGATATAGATCTGGACTTTGATTGATTTTTGCAAGTGAACATGCATAACTCTAGTTGTATATTTTTGGTTGTTCTCCTGTGGGAAGGTGACCCTTTCCCCCAGTCTCAAATCTTACAGCCTTTGACAAGTTTTCCTTCAGGAGTACCATATTTTTAGTTGCACCCAACTTCCCTTAGATTCTGTCTGGCTTTTAGCATGATGCTGCCACTATGTTTTGTTGTCAGGATGGTGTGTTCAAGGTGATGTGCAGTGTTTGTTTTTATATTTAATCCAGAAAGTTATATTTTGGCCTCATTTGATCAGTTCAGCTAATTTCTACATGAGTTGTGGTAAACAACAAGACTTTCTTTCAACAATAACTTTTAACTTACCGCTCTCTCATGTAGACCAGATATGTGGTGTCAACAACCCTTCTTGCAGGTATTAAGACTTTTTGATTAAATGCAAACTGGTAAACAGCATTTTATTAACCATATAAATGGTGAAATATTCCATCCATCCATAAACTGTCTATACCTGCTTATGGCAAATGGTTTTATTGCATGCAACAGATATATTATAGCTTTTCAAATATTGCACCCAAACAGTCCTTTGCCATTATCATATTGGTACCCCTCTTTTTGAATTCCTATAATTCCCTTAAAATGAGGTAATTTGAAAAGAGCAGGTTTTGCGTGGAACATCATTGTTGATTCAATTTAATGTTCACCCAGACTTTGATCATCATATTATATTTTCTGGAGTAGAGATGCACAAGATACTGAATAACAATTCATCACAGTATCAATGTTTGTAGTATTGTAATCACAATATTGCAAAAAAGGAAAAAAGTTGGTCAAACCTAATAAAAAGAAACACTGGAATATATAACAATAATGGTAACAATGTAATGTTTTCCTAATATCTTGTATCATTTTTTTTTTCTTTTTTGCTTAGATGGACTTATACTTATACAATCTTCCAACCTTGCAGTGCCAGTGTAACCATGACTTTACAAAAATAATGTGTTTTTATTTTAAGATTATGCAGTGATATTTGTTCAAATTATGACTTTATGGCACAATTGGTATGTTTGCTTGATTTCACCTTATTCTTGGACATTGTGATTATACTTGATTGCTGCTGTACCTCTGTTGTGAGTAAAACACACAACCAGTAGTTTAGCTCACTCTCCATTTACCTTTCCCTGTTTTACATGTTTGAACTTTTTTGGTGCACTTTGTCATATTTCTAGCTGTATAAATCTGTGTCTTGGACCAAGTAAATGATACATTAATAGGAGTTCAGGCAGATGGAAGGTATCGACCATCAGATACCATTTTGCCACTTTTCATTGGCATTGACTGTAGCCTGTTACAATTTTTCTGGATGATAAATTCTTCCAGAAATTATTGCGACAAATGATGATATAGTCGTTTGAAACAATTTGCAACTAATGTAAGTAAAAATGGCATGTTTATGAGTACACCCACTCAAAAAAAATTATTTCTAAAACACATTTAACACTAACACTGCAAGATATTTTAAATATCCTAAATAAACAACCAAAATAACAATAATTAAAATGGATTATGGTGTCACTATAGCCAAAATTGCATTTCGAAAAATAATAATCATTCAGCTTAGACAGGGAAAACAGGCAAAAGTGGCAGGTAGAGCAAAAACGAACTACTTTGTACTGGGTGTCAAATCTTTCAAAATGGCAGCATTACAGTGACATTAAAGTCTTTAACAACTGTTGGCCAAGTGGTCATGCTCATTTTTATTTATTATGCAGTTAATTGATTTATTGCTTATTGTGACAGGCTTAGTTGACTCTTATCATTTATAGATTCTACCCTCCCATCTATTTCACTTTAAGCTACAGAAGCAGTGAGCTGTTTAGCACTGTTGGTATATTATAAAAGGGGAACAGGTGTAGAGAGTCGTCAAGATGAAGCAGACTTGCTTTTTAAATAAATGTATACACACTTTTGTGAATTCCTTCAGGGCTATACACACTTTTTTTTGTTGTGTGTTAGTTTTCCAGTGGCTTTCAGCAGTTTGAAGAAAAACTACTATTTGACCAAGTAATTTGTGCCATCTTTTATCCTTTCTATATGTTTACTTACATATACAGTACTTGAAAAAAAGAGTTGTTGCAGTTGCAGCTGTTGTTTAGACATGAACTGAATGAAAAGCTGTGGGAGGCACCTTAAGGTCGCTCTGCAATGAACAAATGTCTGCCAATTTTCTTTTCTTCAAGCAGTTTTGTAAGGAATAGTTGACCAAAATGTGTTGTGAGTGTGAGAGACTGGTACAGAAAATTTCTACTGTGAGAAAGGATGTGTTTAGTTCAATTCAATTCAACTCAGTTGAATAAAAAATTGATTTTAAATCAATTAAAGTAGGGCTGTTGTAAATGAATATTTTAGTAATCGAGTAATCTATTGATTATTCTTACCAAAAGAATTAAAAAAAAGGTAAAATAAAACATTGGCAAATCTAACATAACAGCAGTATTACCATCGCATACATCAGTCCAATTTTTCACATTTGAGCTTCCCTAACAATAACTTTTCAGTAGTTTAGAAAATTAACCTGTAACAATAATAGCTCACTTTCTAAGTTAACCTGAAGAAAAGTTATACAAGAATCTGAAGTTATATTCAATTTAATAATAAAGAGGCATTCTTTATACTTTTATAAGAGCATAGACACTTATAAAAAGTGTCTATGTTCCATCTTTTCGTTTCTGCATTCATCTTCAGTCAATTTAACAGATTAACTCTCACTTTGCCCAGACATTTGTAGCTTTTGTGTTTATGTTAGTGATGGGATTTGACACCTTCGTTCGTCACACACAGAAACTCATCTACCAGTTACGTGGCGCCACGGTGTGCTCCACCACCCATTTTTTGTGACCGGAATGATATGAAATAAATTTTCCAGTTCGTCCGTAACACTACACTTACGTTAATCATCTAATGCGCAGCCGTCCGCTATGTTCAGTCTATCTGCTCACCTGTACAATTACACCTTTAGCGCTCTTCCTTTCTGTTCGCTCTGAATTGCCACCAGACAGCAGCTCCGGGAGGAGAAAAGCTGCCGTACTCCAGGCATCGCATTTTAAGGATGCTTATTGGTCCTCTGAAAAACGACAATGACCCGGACATAATCATCAATCAATAAAATCCTCCCATGGCGAACTTGAAAACTGGACGTTATGCTGCTAACACTTAGCTTTCGTCAACAACTTAGGCGGAAGTGAGAGCGCTAGGCAATGCAAGTAATAACTCGTCCGGAACACGGTGCATTAAATAATATAATATAACTTAACGAAGCTTCGAGGCAGATAAATTTTCCTCGAGGAATTTTAATAATCTAGGTACTCGAATCACTCGAGGAATCGTTTCAGCCTTAAATTAAAGTGCTTTCAGGTAGCCTATTTAATCTTGGATGCATTTTTATTTCCTCATAGCAGTATTTGTGTTCAACAGGCTCTATATGGTGAAAGGGTAAAAATACTTTGGAAAGCATAAAATATTTTTATTGTTACTGCAATAAATTCCAAAAAATATTGTAATAACTTTTGAGTGACTATAGCCCATCCCTAACTTTTGATGTCTAAAGGTGATTTTTTTTTTTTTAAGCTGGGCTTCATTTTTCTCATTGCCACAGTTCCCGTTTTAATTTTCTATTTAATAAATGATGATCATGTGGACCATGGCTATCTTCAAGAAAACAAATAAAGATGATAAAAGAATCATACTCTGCTAAGGTTTCAGTGGTCTGATTATTATGTCTTGTGTTATAATTCCAGAGAACCCTTTTATTGCGATGAAGTGCACTTTCACCCTTCAGCTCCCCTCACCCCCCCAGACCCCCTCAGCCATCTCACCCCTCCCTGTAGCCCCACTTCCCGCCAGGCTTTGGCATGTTCAGGACAGCTCAAGCCAAGTCCACCATAACCCTGGCCTCTTGTTTCTGCGGTCCGTACCTCACATAGTGGATCCTGCCGGCTGATGCTTCCCCTTGAGACTTGAGAGACAGACTTCATATTCAGAAACATTCTTCATGGTTAAAAATGAATATGCAGTTGCCAGTTCACAATAGGTTTAGAGAGATGAGTGATAACAGTTGTCAATATTCAGTAATAGTTTGCTGCTACTTGATGCCAAGAGGCATTGTGGTTTTGTTTAATCTGACCACTTCATTATTGGAGTCTAAGCTAGCATTAGTATTGAGTACATATGTATTTGACACTTGGAATATCAATGAAGCTGAAAAATCTGACCCACTTTTGCTACTTAATTTATGCACCACTGAAAATGATTAAAAACCAGTAAGGGTTCCAGTTGAAATGCTTTCGACTACTTTAATTCTTGCCTGTAAAGCTGAAGGCCAACGTTAGGAGGCGGAGGGAGATGAAGCAGATTTGATCCTCTCTGGTCTTTCTTCCATAGATTCAAACTACTCATTAGTCACAAGGTTTCAAACTGTTAGTGTCAAAACAACTAAAATATTTCCTACCTTTCTGTAGTTTCTTCTACTGGGATGTCAGAGAATGTGAGTTGAGTTGTCTCCAGTTGAATGGAGCATAGAGCAGGGGAATGCTGCCTCTTTATTGCCGGTCGCTGCACATTGCATGCCAGGTGGCTGAAAGAGAACCACTATATTTTCCCTTTGCTTACTAGAAAGACAAATGTGACTGCTTGCAAAAGCATCCACTCCCAAATGAGAGTTGTGATTTGGAAATTAAAAGAAACTCACCTGTCACTTATTAAAGACGGGTGATAAGTGCAAAACACTTTAGAAATGGAAGTGTTCTGCACAAAAATCTCTTGAAAGCAATGTTTTGCACGTACTTATTCTATATTTTGTTAAGTGTATGGATCAAAATTATGTCAATGATGTTAAGAATTCAAGTATTACACACTGTGTCCACACATCATTAAAAAGTCTCAAATTCATTTACCTAAAATTAAATCCTTAAATTGTCTCACATTCGTTAAAGACCAACTGCAGGTCTTAATCTCAGGTCTTTGTCGTGGCAGGTCTATTTAATCTCATTCGACGTAGTTTTTTTTCTCGTGGGACATGTCAGGCAGGAGTTTAAGCTATGTGCAGAAATGTTCACTAACTGTGACTCAAGGTGGTTAAGACTAGCAGCAACAAGCTGCTAATGTTAGTTAGCTAACAAGCTAGCTGATCTGTGTGCTTTTTGAAAAGGATAAAGCTGCTTCCAGGAATGTTTTAAATTTGAGTTAGACTGGGTTAAACCCGGTTGCAGGTATAATAAAGGATCTAATTACCAGTTTACACAGCACCAGGAACATTTTCTTAAATCCACAACATAATCTGTGCTGCCATGTTAGGAACGTCGGCTTTTAAATCAACTCATTTGTCCCTTGGTTACAAAAACAACTCAAATGCTATGCTTTCCTCCTGAATTTTCCTCAGTGTACTGGTGATACCAGCCAGTGTCCCTGAGTGTTTCAAACATAACACATCACTCCCTGTGTAGTATTTTTTTTTTTTTTGATGAAACAGACACCAGGTGTTCACAGTAGCAGAGCATGGAAGGTTTCAAAAGCTGTCCAAAATGGGAAGAATAACTTGGGAACAACACTGAGAAAAGACTCTGCTGTGGTACTTGCATGTCTAATTTATTTCCTTTTTTTGCCTTTCCTTTCTTCCCATAAATCCCAGTCTCCTTCTCCCTCCTTCATGTGAATGTGCTAAACAGGAGCTAATGGGTTCCTTATGAGAAGTAATTGTGTAGCTCCAGCAGAAGTGTAGTAGGAGCTTTGGTCTTGTGGCTGATGTGATTTAATCTGCTCGAATCCCCTAAGGTGCTTGATGAGATGAATGTCAGTAAAGGCTCACCTCACCGTTTAAGGTCACCGATTGAAGCATGTGTACTTCCCATGGAGTTACAAGCTTTCCGAGCTCCACATCTGAATGAATTGTGGTGGTAAACAGTGGCATAGATCACAAGGTTTGTGCAAAACGTTGTGGTCTGGCAAAGCCCAGTGTTACCGTGCCAGGGGTAGGCGCTCAGTTCTCGGCAGGCAAAGCTGCATCTGCTGCTTGGATAAAAGAAAACTCGCTGAGACATGGAGAAGTTTTTATTTTACTTGTTTAAATTCACAATTAATGTGTTTATATAATTCTGTTTCTGTTGGTTTTGCAAGAACAAGACAGAATAAGGCCTTAAATTTTTGTTAATTTTCTTTTTTATTTTCAGGTAGTGACACAAATCAA
This sequence comes from Brachyrhaphis roseni, assembly GCA_903066815.1. Lineage (NCBI taxonomy): Eukaryota > Metazoa > Chordata > Actinopteri > Cyprinodontiformes > Poeciliidae > Brachyrhaphis > Brachyrhaphis roseni. The sequence goes on from CAEFZY010060685.1 coordinate 6,747, forward strand.
ATAAAAGCCAGAGAGATGAACTATAAAAAGTGTAACACTAAGTGGATCCACATTGTGGTAGATTGAGTCAGTGAATCTTGGTATTAAAGGTCAAAGTTGAATTCATTTTGCACTAAAATTTGACATTATTCCTGCATATATTGTTTGACAAATTTTTCCTATTTATTCCAGTATTTGAAGAAAGTAAGTTTATCTTTAAATTAATTGCGAAGGTTATTTTTCACCCTTACTCGCGTACATTGTTTGTATATTTTGTGATAACACAACCACTACTGACGGAAACCTGATAGGAAACATAGTTAATGTTTAAAAGTCTTGTGCTGTTTTTCTCTTTTGATATCACGTGCAATAATTTGTCAATGACGTTTTAGTCAATAGTGATACAACATCTTTTGAACATGTTAGAAGTTCTTCACCATAGTTTCTTCTTGAAAAACTTTACAGAATTTTTCTTTGCGGATCCTCAGTCCGCTAGTGAAGGCCAATTGACGACAGACTGTGTGCTTTTTTTTCTGCCCTGGAAGGCTATTACAGCAGTGTTGGGGAATAACATCATGCAGACAAATTAGGCTCCTTGTGAGCCTGACATTTTCCAGACAGTATACATTTAAAATTGGACTTTACTTTTCAGCATACATACTTTCATCAGCTTACAGAAGCTCTTACCCATCCCAAAGCACAAGAGCAGAGGTCTGAAGTTATGTCATTCTCAAAAAAGTGGGTGGGAGAGTAAACCCAGGAAAAAGCTGTGCCTGTGGGTCACAGAAAGGCCAATTAGCCCGATTAATTTCTTCGTTACTTGTTTGCCAGAGTGACTTAAAGTTAAACAGGATAAATAAGGGCTTAACTATAAAACAGTTTAAATTCTTAGTGTACAGTCATTTTTTCCTTTGTAGAAGTTAGTGTATAAATGGCTAGACAGATCCTGAGGAAATGTGCTTTGTATGAGGTGCTATATAAAACATATAGGCTAAGCACTTAGTATTGCCTTGTTACTGAAAATGTGCTCTATAAACAAAATTACCTTTACCTTTAATGATTATCAGCCTAATTGGTCGTCATTAGTGATCAATATGGATGCTGAAAAATGAAATTGTTTTACGATCAACAACACTCTGTGGGGTGGAAATTCAGTTTCAGAGAACACACAGAAATGTAGTTAGCTGTTTAAAAGGAAACAGATTTTATATTTAGGCTGTGACATGGAGCAAAGCTTCAGCAGATAACAGAAAGGTAGAAGGTGTTCCAGCAAAGCTGCACTGTTTGTCCTTTCAAGCTATCAACCTGTGTTTGCTAAGGAAAATGCATGGTTTAGAAATGTTGAGACTATGTGGACAGTTTCACATATAAGGTAATTTATTTTCTTTACAAAGACTTCTGTTTACTTAGTTAGCATTATTAGCTAACTAAGTAAACTAATAATGCTAATAATGCTAATTGTATTTTAGCATACTGTGAGTAAAATGTGAAAACCTTTCTTCTTTCTTGTTCATTTTAGCTCTTAACAAGAAACTGGATTGACTAAAATTGATAGCTTTGTCCAAATTATAGTCTATTTTTCTTTATATCAGTGTAAGCTTTCACAGTATAACCAGAGGAAGCTGATGCACCACTGATTTTGTAATGGAACCAATAGCGCACCGATCTTTATGTGAGTCACAGGTACAGCTTTGTGTCAGTTGCTAAATTCATAATATTTAGTTTGATTTCAGTAACGCCCATTGGCTTGTCGGGTCACACATAAAACACACCACTCTAACCAGTCATGCCCCTACTATTATTACACAATCACATTTTTGTGTGTGTGTGAGCACAAACTAGCATGGCACTGATCCACCACTGTTTTAGCAACATGGGAGTTACCAAACACCGAAGGCAGCAGGTGTATGAATTTGTTTTTGTATTTTTACAAATTTGGTGCAACTTGTTTGAGAAAGTTATTCCCTCTTCCCACAAAAAACATTGACAAATGACCAGCTGGTTTGTGCCTGTATGAATGCAGGCTGAATATGATTCCCAGCCATTCTCTTTGCCTGGTCGTCATTGTCAATTAAAGGATTTTAAATATTTTAACTGATCTACTTGCTCCCCCCTCGGTAAGGTACTCAGAACCATATGCCCGTCAACTCTTGTAGTTCTGTATCAGCTTTTGTCCTCATCTTGTGTTTACAATGTGCGTAACAACCACTTCTGTTTTAGCACCACCACAAGGAGAATCTTAACTCGGAGAGAACCGAGCTCCACCAAAAAGTAATTCCCTCAAGTATGAAAAGCAGAATTGATGATGTGACTCAAGTTAGATTTAAAATTAGTAACAAATGGGGATCAATGTTTCTTTTTCTTATTTTTTTTTACTGAATGAAACCAAACGGAAAGCTTTACTCACTGCTGTCATTACCTTTAAGTAAACAATGGCTTTTTTGGTTATAAAGGTGAAAAACTGAGACGACTGAAACTGCTGTTTATGTTGTCTTAAAAACCTCTCCAAAACTTTGAACTTTGGTATTTTGTAAAACTATTTAGCAACTTTTTGCAAGCAGGTGACAGCCATTTTTGTTGTTTTTCTAAACTTTTACTAAAGCCTTTTGATGCAGATTGAAGTCAATATCTGGAAAAGTATATAAGCTTTTATTTCAGGGTTTTTTTTTGAGAAAAAGAAAGGGTTTTGGGGTAAACAAAATTCATACTTCATTTATGATTTTCAAAAATATATGCAAAGATTTGCTGGCAATAAATTTACATCAAACAGTAAAACTTCCTTAAAAATAGGATAAAATTAGAATCAATTTTTCTGGCCAAGATTGTGTGCACAAGCAAAAACATATAAACCTCTATGTAGACATATGTGCAGTATGATAATCTTTTAATTATTTAAGAAAAAAAGAGGAAACTAAGAATATATGCTTATTTTAAAATTGTTTTATAGTGCCTGTAATGATTAATGTTTATGCATTTCTAATACTTTAATGTATGTTGCCATGTGAGATGTACAGATTTCTTTCTTGCCAGTGCAGCAGGGTTTTTATTTGGGAATGGATTAAGTTTAATATTTCAAAAACATGGACCCTAAAAAGAGGTCTGTCAATAAAGTCGTGTGATTTTCAGTTTTTCCTGTGTTCTTCAAAGAGCCGTGTTCCGATCTTTTGGCCATTGTGCAGACTTGCCCCGCTTTGAGAGGGCTACTTAAAACGCTCTCAAAGAATCAGCTTCTGTCCTCCTTCTAGCTGCTCTTTCTGTGTCTGTCTGTGGAGGCCCAGTGTAAGGGGCTGTATGTGAACTGCTCAACCTTTTTTTTTTCTTTAGCCTTCATTCCTTATTTAATTTTTTTTCTGGTACTGCTGCAGTGCAGGAAAGGAAGAGACAAGCCCACTGATGGAGATTGGTTGTAGCTTAACAGGCCCCCACAGAAATCTCCACCCATGTCATCCTGTTTGTGGAACAATTAGTCTTGCCATTTGTGCATGCCGAGGTGCACTGCTGCAGTCATTCTTTACATGCAGGTAGTCAGTATCCTCTGTTTCCTAATGTACTTCCTACTTACTTCTCATTTGTTTCTTCATTCTAATTTAGACATATTCAAACATCTGATGGATCTTGTGAAGGAAAGCTGAAGCTAAACATAAAATCTCAACTTCCTTCTTTTGTTTTGGCCTGTTTTATGTTTACATTTGCAGGACATATTCGATCATCTCCTCTTTGCTTAGCTCGGATTTGTCAATCTACCGCGGCGTTCAAACCCAGGCATTTTTGTTTGGCCTGTGTGATTGTGCAAACCAAAAGTATCTATCTGTGGGATCGTAAGAAAAACACAAATTGTGAGTCATTTGTGTTTTATTTGGTTCACCCCAATAAATGAGGCACTGTGTCATCAAGGTGTAGCTTGTCGATTCGTCTGAAGTACAGATATCCTGATGTCTTTTTCTGGTTTCTACTCTTCATCATTTAAGAATATGCCAAAGTGGCTTTTTTTTATCCAATATTGGAAACACATTATTAGATACAGATAAATAAATTCCTTTTCTTAAAGTTTTTATTGCCTAAAATGCAATGACAGCATTCCTTTTGTGAGCACTTGATCATTTGTAGCAAAGGATCCATCTGCTGCTAAAAAAAAAATGCTTCCAACATCAACGTGTGAAAAGTTAATCGCTTTCTGCTTGACTTAACATGAATACAGTGTGAGGCTGATCTGTTGATTACTTTGTGGATTAACTGATTGATTGGATAAGGTGCTTAATAGGAGATTTTTTTAACAGAATTTGAACCAGGCTAAACGATGTTGAGGAAAAACATCTCAAAACATGTTCATTATTAATTCCATAGGCCGTCATCATTCCTACGTTATCCCAGTGTTTTTCTGGCTGCCTGCTTAGTGTTAGCTTCCCCGACCTTTTAGCTTTTGTTATTGTAGTTTTTCTGACCCGCCCCGTCTTGTGTCTACTCACTTTTCTCGGACTCCAGTTAGCTGAAATGACGCTTTTAATAACCTTGGAGGGGAGGGGCGGACCAAGGAGGACTGAAGGATTTAATTGGATAAGCCCAATGTCTGTCAGTAAAATAATCCAATGGGTTGTTGTGGTCATAAAAATTATATTTAATGTACTATTTTTTGTAAAATTATGACAATCCACATGTGCAGACTGATGCACATATGGACAGTATGTGCATCAGTCTGGACTCCAGACGGCCAGTCCTCCCCTGGACAGAAGCAAAAACTGAAAGCAGCTTTTTTTTTTTTCTGTTCAATGGGGTGTGTTGCTCCAATTTACACGCCACTTCATATTTTACCCGCATTTGGCCAGTGGCAGGTGCTAATTTCCACCCCTGGTTTGATTACTAAATTTATTATTTCAATAAACGATTCATCACAATTAATCAGATGGATTATTTAATTCCATTCAGAAAATAAATTATTTTTCTGCTATATAAACGTGTTGCTTTGTTTTGATGTAATGAAATTTAACAAGTAGTGTTTCCTCTTTACAGACAGGGAGCTGCAGCAGACAGAGCATTCTCTCTTTTAATTTGAATATTATTGTAAAGATAGAAAATCAATACAAATCTTAATAAAAACTGAGATTTGTTGGATCAACAACGTAAAATACATGGTCTAGAAAACAGTTTAACCAAGATCTGAACATTTATATCTATATATCATATTGATATATATTTATGTGTTCAACTCTACTCCCATATTACCTATAAGTGTGAGTATTTTACTTATAACATCAAACACTGTAAAAACTGCGGTTTTACAGTGTTTTACATTACATGCGAGTTTTGCAACAAGATTCAATATAGAGAATTTTTTTACAGAAACAAATAAAATGTTTTGGAACTTTTGATCTCATTTCTTTATAATGTTTTCTTCATGCTTGGATGGTCCGAGTCTTTGTTTAAATGTTTGGATGCAAGTTAATACGTGAACATTTTCCCTGTCATTTTATTTTCAGCTTGGTTACAAATTTGTTTTTGAGGGACGTTTATTATCACTGTAAAACCTTTCTCGTATCCACAACACTGACTGTTCTTAGTGGAGACATCAGCGGTCTGAGTTTAGTTAAATTGTTAGAGGCACTTTAACAAATCAAGAACATTAGGTAGGACACTGCATATTTAGGCATCTATTATTCCCCTTAATTACCAATAAAACAAAAGATGGTAACAAACTAAAATTGATAGTACTGTAATTTCCGTACTATAAGCCGCGACTTTTGTCACACACTTTCGACCCTGCGGCTTATACAACGATGCGGCTTATTTATGAATTTTTTTCTAACGCTGCCAGGGGCGCTCCAGCAGAAAAGGTAAGAGT
>CAEFZY010060699.1:0-27466 GCA_903066815.1 Brachyrhaphis roseni
CTGGAGGAGACGGATCAGCTCAGTGAAGATCTTCTCACTGTCCTCCACTGTTTTATCAGCAGAGTGATTGATGGCCTCCACCTCCTGTTGAAGCAGCTTCACATCTTCCTCTCTGTTCTGGATTCTCTGCTGGATGTTTCCTCGTCTCTCCTCCAGCTCTCTCTGTCTCTCAGTCCTTTCTGCTGCAGCGGAGACTGTCTCATGGCCTTTATGTTCATCCACGGTGCAGAGGTAACAGATACACTTCTGATCAGTGCGGCAGAAGATCTCCAACAACTTATCATGCTTAGAGCAGATGTTCTCCTGGAGATTGTTGGTCGGCTCCACCAGCTTGTGTTTCCGAAATGCAGCTGAATCATAATGAGGCTGAAGGTGATTCTCACAATAAGAGGCCAGACAGACTAAACAGAACTTGATGGCTTTCAGTTTTCTTCCAGTGCAGGAATCACAGGCCACATCTTCAGGTCCAGCATAGCGGGGATCAGCAGGAGCGGCTTGGAGTTCAGTCTTCTTCATCTGCTCCACTAAAGCTGCAAACACAATGTTTTTCTTCAAAACAGGTCTTGGTATGAACGTCTCCCTGCACTGAGGGCAGCTGTGGATTCTCCTCTGATCCTCTTCATCCCAGTGGATTTTGATGCAGTTCATACAGTAACTGTGTCCACAGGGAATCGTCACCGGATCCTTCAGTAGATCCAGGCAGATTGGACAGGAGAAAGTTTCTCTGTCCAGCTGATTCTGCTCCATTTCTGCTCTCAGTCAAAGTGACTATGTGAGTTTCAATTCCTGAATACAGAAACCAGTCTGAGCTCTGATCTACAAATCGGTGCAGCCAATCAGCTTTCAGCTTCACTGCGTGTCTGTGCAGGAAAATCTAGAATAACAAGTTTAGGTTCCGGTGAGAGAGCGGCTTTTCAGGTAATAATGTTTAACCGTCATCACAACAGTCTTCTAGTGCAAATATTTTAGTTCACTTGAAATGAGACGAAACTAACAATTAAACTTTCTGTAAGATAAGTTAAGATAACGCCTTAATATTAAAAATAACACTAGTTCCACCTGCAGATTTTTTCACTTATTACAACATATTTTTTCAGTAGTTAAAGTGAAATAATCTGCCAGTGAAGCTTGAGCTTTTCAACAATATTAGTGAATTATCGGCTGAAGATCAGCTCCTATGTCTTACAGGAGAGTCACTTCAAAGTTAGTTTTCGTTTTATTTCAAGTGTAATAAAATATTTGTCAAAAATACTTGGTAGGATTTTGTGTTTTTGCTGTGTTTGTGGCCACAGCTCAGATCTGGCAGATCCAGCAGAAAACAGAGAAAACACCACTGAAGGAGAAATGAGTCTGACTCAGGTGAGCTAATTTTCAATCAATAAGCATGCAAACTTATCTGTATACATGTTTTTATTGTTATTTATTGATTAATTGCAGCATATCAAGCATAAGCAAAACATTGAAGGATGTTTGATTAAAGCAGACAGAAACGTCAGTTCAACTCTGGTTTGATTCATCCTCAGGTTTTATAAATCACATTCTGGTTTTACTTTGCAGCAGTGAGAAAAGCAGGAAAGTTGCAGCTTTTGTCGTTTTGTCTTTGCAGCATCGTCTTTGTGTCCTTAACGGCCGCCAGCTGGAGGACAGTTTAAGTTTTCCTGTGATAAAGAAAGTAAATAATGCTAAACATTATTTACCCAGCTCTGCTATAGTTATTGAAAGTACACCAATAATCAGCTTTAAACAAAGCCTCTTATTTTATATGCAGACATATAAAACATTTAATACGGGTTCAGATTCGACCTTAAAGCTATTTTAATAAGCAGAATGTTTGGTTTATTGATTCTCACCTTCTCTCTCTTTCTTTTCAGCCATTTTGAATCTGGATTGATGCAAAATCTTTTGCCACCTTTGACCTCAACGCTGCAAAGTGAGAAACACAACAGCTCAGTAATTTTATTATCACTGTTTGATGCCATTTTAACAAGAAAATTGATATATGAAACATTAAAATGACCTAAATATTATTTAGAAAATCCTGAAAACTAAAAATACAATCTCCAGGTGTTTCAGTGTTATGGCCTCTTAAAAGATAAATATTTATTTTCACAAACACTTGTATATGAAAAACCTCAGTGAAGATTAAAGATATTCTCCGGGAATCGCTGATACAAAGTCGATGGAGCTCTTTGTTTTACAGTGAGGAGAAAGTAAGACCTGCTGCACTTAAAGCTGAAAGGACGAAGTTGTAAGGTTGAGCTTGTTTATCTGCTGTTCTTACATGTAGAAATGTTTCTCACAGGGAACTCCTGGGTTTTGTTCAAAACACTTTAAGATTTCCTCGTTGACGTTTTCTGAGCCTCTGTCGCAGCAGAGGCACTGAGGACATCCGCCTGCAAACACGGCAGGAAAGACCAAAACATGAAGGAAATGTGGCTCACAAAGTTAGAAAATGTTACCATTTTATTGCAATCAAACCTTAAATGTATTTTGTAGCAATTCTTCATATATTTACTGACAAATTTAACTATTTGGTTCCCAGAAGATGGAAATTTTCAGACAAGAAACATTTTAAAGGGTTCAAAACACAAGATGACATAACTGGAGACAAAATGAGTTGAGTGATGATTAACAAAACATTTCTGGAAATAATACAGTCTATGTTCTGAGAAAGATGTTTCTAGATTTCATAATTTCTCAGTTTTGCAATTCATGTAGGAAAAATGCTAAATTTAAGCAGATATTTAACAAAATAATTGGAAATGTAGTCTTTACTTTCTTGTTCCATATTCTTTTAAATTACAGATTCATTCATAAAAATAAATAAAACCAAATTAGGATTGGACCTGCAAAATAGCAGTAAACCAAAACATTAATTCACCAAAGCCAGGGGCCTAGTCAAAGCACAGGCCTTGATCTCATGCAGATTTAGTGATTTCACCATAAACGTTTTCTTGAAGTCTTTTGTTTTCAATATACTTTTAGGGGAGAAACTAAGTTCTAATAATCTTTTAACATTTTGTTCAGAAATTTTATGAGTTAAGAAAAAAATCAAACATCTACAGCAGGGATGTCCAAAGTGTGGCCTGGGGACCATTTGTGGCCCTTGGACTGAATTTGTGCGGCCCCCAAACTGCATCGCAGAAGTCTGATCCAAGTGGAGACGTTTTATTTTTAATCAGGTGAAATTATGACTGACATCATTTTCTTAAAATAGAAAATTTGAAACAATACAAAGTTTTCATGTTTTTCTAATGAAGCTTTAATAAAAATTGGAGCCAAATTTATTCAGAGACTTTTATTGGAAAAAAAGAAAGAAATTAATCTGGCCAAATACAGGAATTATTTTGAAACAAAACGTCCCAAATCATTTCTTTTTACTGGAAATAAATTTATTCAGCCGACCCCAAAATAATTTGAAACAAGATTCTTGTCTTTTAATACAGCAAAAATGCAAAATTGTTCTATAAATAAAATGTTTTGTAAAAAACAACAAATCAGAATTTATATTTTGTCATTTACAAAAAAATAAAAATATTTTTGACTCGATGATTTTGACTCGCACAACAAAAAGTTTAAAAACCCCTGGTCACATTTTGATCTATTGAATTTGGAGTTTGAGGCTTAAATGTTTAATATTATATTTAAAAAATTATCTTGAATTGACCATCAGACTTTATTTTTACTCAGTTTCTGCAGTATTGAAAATAAATTTTCTCAGATTTCCTGAATTTATCAGCTCAGCAGAAACAGATTGAGCTGAATGTAATTAACTTGCTTTATTCTGGCTAAAAAAACAGAGATAAAATTATTTATTGCACAAATGAACAGAAAGCAGAATCACGTCTACCCAAAGAGAAGAAACAATTATCTCTCACAAACACTAGTAATGTTCCTTAAACTTTCTTTATGTGAAAAGTTAGATCCCAAATTATTTAAATGTTTTTTACCTTCAGACAGAGGGATGAAGATCAAAACCGCCATGATGAGCAGAAACATTTTTCCCCTGAAGATGAAAGTTTTTTGTGATCTGCAGGAAAAGCTGCTGAATGTTTCTGTTCAACCTTTTAGCCTCAAAATATGTGAGCAGGAAAGAAAAGATTGTCGCCTTTGGCAACAATATCTAAAAGGAAATTGAGAAAGATAAAGGCATCGGACACTGAACTAAAAAAACTTTCTCATGCGTCACAGTTTGGTGCAGCTGATCCGGTTCAATTAGTCTGTCGGCAAATTAAAAATGGTGGCTGTTGCTCAAAATGTTTTCAGATTACAGACTGAAAACGTTTTTCCACCATGGGAACCAAACACAGATAACATCTGCTGCAGCAACCATCTTGGAGTGGTCTAGTCAAAGTCTCTCTGTTGAGATGTTGCATAAGCAGATCTAATACTCAATTATTTTTGTCTTAATTAAGACAAACACTGACTGAAACTTTACAAAAGCACAAAAATTTTAAGAAATCAGTTTGTTTTTATTTTTTCCTGCTTCACCAGCAACAAAGATGGAAAATATTAAAAACAAATAATTTATTCTTGATAAGTGATAAATGCAAGAAATTATCATAAATGTTTGGCAGCAGAAAGCAGGTAACCAAGACTCCCAGTACCAGAGTTTGGTAGTAACTAGTTATAGTTACTTGACTTACTTTTCTGGGAAAAAAAATAACTTTTTGGAGTATTTTTACTGCGTGGTACTTTAATTTCTTTATGAAGTATTTTTACTCTTGGTTGATTAAAATCTCTTCATTTTCTTCCCATTGAATGGAAAAACGTGTTTTAGCTAAAAATCCACCAGACAGTCACACGCCTGCAGTTTCTGTTAAAGTTTCATAAGTATTTTTACTGGAGGAAACTGATTTGGAAACATTTTCTTTTGCCTGATTTTATTTTTTGTTACATATATGAATTATTGTTGTTTTGGTCCTTAAAAAACAAACAAATTTTCCACTTAACCTTATAGTTTGGCTCGTCATATTATGTGATATTTGATCAGTTACTCAGAACTTGAGAAATCTTTTTACCAAATACTTTTTACTTGAGTAAAAATATGCTGAAGTATCTCTACTCGTACTCTGTCCACCTCTGCTCAGTCGTCAGCACCGAGCGAGGGCTTGAAGCTCAATTCTGATTTTTCTAATTAAATTCAACAACAATCAGATGTTTGTGAATAAACGTTTAATGAGCTCAAAGTGAAGAACGTTGAGGCTGCGCAGCAGAACTGTGTTTATGGAAGTAATGATGGACGGAGTCATGAAATGGAGATGAAATTAACCAGATAAAACATTTGAGCTGGAATAAAAACAAGAAACAAACCCACAGAAAAACATTTAAACTGATTTATTTTACTTTAGATTTTTCTCAAAGCTGAAATCCTTTTGTTGTTGCAGATGTAAGCATCTAAGAGTAAGTTATCTTACAAATGTGCTAAACCTTTTTGTGCTGTCCTCGCCCTGAGTTTTCGACTTTTCACCAGCTAGACAGCCAGTAACCAGTATCCAATAACCAAACTTCTTTCTTTTTACTTGTTTATTGAAGAGTGGCCTCTGACCACTGCCATCACTTTAGCCATCGTAAACTGAAACATACAAGACTTAGTATTAGCTAATAAACATAGCAAATTAGCCGTAATTGCTGCGAGCTAACATGAAAAGCATTTTCCTAAATTACTTCAGCGTACAATTATTTACACCACAGTTACATAAAACAAAGAGAGTCATTATCTTCATAATTAAGCGATACTTACGAACAAATCTCGTCCGACACACAACGTGTAAAGATAATAATCAACTGAATTCTGTGAACTGTTCGGTGTTGCGTTCCACCATCTTGGGTCTATTTTTCTATTCTTTAGCGTCACCAAACAACATAACATATCCACCAGGGGGTGCTCTGGTGCGGTTTTTAACCTTGCTGGTCCAGCTTAACTTACAAAAGGCAGCACACTTTTAATTAAAAATGCAAAACGTTTTCTCTGAGATTGCAGCAGGAAAGAAACTTTTTCAGTAGTTTTGTTTTTTCAAACACTTCTCAGTCTTGTGCTTTTTGTGCTGCATGGCGTCAGTAGGAAGACATTTCAGGTTTTCCTGAGAGTAGAAACAAAAAGAGAGAAAAGGACAGAATAAGACGAAGGACTTCAGCGTCAAACATAATTTATCTAAATCTGTAAAAGTTATGGAAGTCATTTGGCCAACAGGAAGCCTCTTGTGTTATATAAAGTCATGCAAACTTAATATGATGAAACAAAACCTGCTCTGCACAGGCTACATTCGTGACCTGCAGTCGGGACCGCACAAGCCGAGTCAAAGGGCCACAAATGGCCCCCGAGCCACACTTTGGACACCCCTGCTTTAATGATTATTGAATCTGTTTCCAGGATTATCTGATCTGCTTTGTGTGAATCACTGTAGTTTTTTATTCTCACGTTTTGTATCTTCTGCTGGAGCCATTCGGAGTCTGGCTTGATGCACAGCGGCAAACTGTTTTCAGCGATGATCCTACGGAGACACAAACAGGACATTTTAACAAATTCTGCAACATATTTACTGTGATGAGATATTATTTTATCTCTGCCAGCTGAACAGGGAACGTACCAAATAGACTAAAACAGCCAATTCAACCATTTTCAAGGTACAATTTCAAATTTTTCCAACAGTTTGGAGATAAAAACATAACAAATGAACTAAAAAAAGACACTATTATAAAGGATTTATTACTAATATTAATAATATGTTGTGTTAATATTCTATAGTTTACAACAGGAACAGGATAAACTTAAATATAACAGTTTATTTTCTGAAATGTCTCTTTTTCACAGACTGGTCCAACATCAAAACACAAATTTAACAAAAAATGTCCCAATATCAATAACTGCACAAACTATAAGATGATCAGTAACTCATAAATAGGATATTTATTATTTCTCCTTACCAGATTAGTAAATATTCATTAAGTCTAAACAATACCACCCAATCATGTTAAGGTGCTCAAATTAAATGCTAAAAAAAAAAAAAAAACTTACAAAAAATCTAAAAAATGTTTTTACTAATATTTTGGCATTTAGCAAATAGAAATAATTTTGGTAATTCTCTAAAATATTAAAGTTTAGCCTGATTTAACTTCAGATGCTGATAAAATTTATTTTTATTATGTAAATATCTGATTTCAACTTTAAACAACATTTTCCAAATGTAACATTTTAATCAAATATTTGATTGAACTTTATTACAAAACTATTCAGTTTGAACATCAAACACTTTCAAGGACTTTAAAACCTTTCCAAACCTTGAAAATAAACTGAAATTCAAGAATTTTAACAAACCTGCAAGATTAAATATAATTAAAATTAATACGTTAGCATTTAACGCTTTGTTTGCTCTTATATTAATTTAATACTTAAACATTAAATGAACTTCTGTATTTTCTGTATGTAATTTAATGAATGTAATAATGTAGAACAATGGATGGATGGTGTTCCTGCTGGGAGAGGAGAAAATTAGGAGGAACTTGTTTTGTATTTGCTGTGCTTACAGAAAGAAGTGTTTTTTGCAGGCTTTTCCTGCTTTTTGTTCAAAACACTTGAAGTTTTCCACATCTGCCTTGTCTGATCCGTCGATGCAGCAGGGTGGACAAACCATACATTTCATTCCTGACGACGATCCTGAAAAAACGCACAGAGCAAAAATATATTTAAATAATTTCTGATCTGAACGGGTGTAAAAAATAACTGTTTATCATAAAATATGTCCAGAAACATTCATCTCATGGTTCAACCTATAACCCACCAACTCATGGCTCAACAACTGCATATTGTAGATAAACAGAAAAAAATAAAGTAAAGAAAACTCAGAAATGTTCAAATTAATCTCATGCAATTTCTAGGAAAAATAAGAAAATTTCTGAGTTTTAAAGGTTAAAGATTTTCTAGAAAAAACTCAGAAATGCTTTGGATTAATCTCAAAAATTTTCTAGAAAAATCTTGGAAAAGTCTAAATTTGAAAAGTTGAAAATAACTGCAAAAATTCTGAAATTTTCTAGGAAAAATAAAGGAATTTCTGAGTTTGAGAAATTGAAAATTTGCTTGAAAAAAAAAAATTCTGATTAATCTCAGAAATTTGATAGAAAAATCAAGGAAATTTCTGAGTTTGAAAAGTTGAAAAATTTCAAGAAAAATCTCAAATGTTAAGGATTAATCTCAGAAAATTTCTTTAAAAATTTTCTGAGTTTCAAAAGTATAAAATTATTCTAAATTTTCTGAGATTAATCTATATTTCATTAGTTTATCTAGCAATTTTTCAACTTTTCAAACTCAGAATTTTTGTTTTTTTCTAGAAAATTTCCGAGTTTTTGTGGAAAATTTTACTAATCATGTTTCTGATTGTGATTGAGACAGGCAGCTTTTAAAATATGTCACTTTTAGAAGCTTAATTGATTAATTTAAATTTCATTTTAAAAAATGGTTTGTTTAAAATTACCTGCAGTGTTTTCATTAAAGGACTGAAACATTTTTACTGACATTCGTCAGTCAGCCCTGCTGCCATCATGGCTTCCTCTGGTGTTTTATCCAGGGCCACTATAATCTTTAGCTCCCTCTGCTGGTTATCTGGGCTACTGCAAATAGTCTTTCCAGAAGAAATATGTTGATCAAATTCAAACCAGAAATGTGAATCATTTAACTCAGCGTTTGAAATTAGGCTTTTATAGAAAACTCCATTGATTTATGTTTATGTAAATGAAGTGTAAAGAAGAAATGAGTTCGTCAGAAGAGCAACTGCGGTTAGCTGCTGCAGAGCGAAGTTTACAGGATGTAACCAAACGCTGCTTTTTATTCTGATTTACTGATAAAATATTTAGTGTTGCTAAACTTTGATGTACAAACTCTTAGCCCAACTTTTTAAATTTGCTTTGTAACTAAACATTGTAGAATAATGTGGTGTTAGTCCATATTATTTGTGAAGACTGCAGCAAATATTTCATAATTTGGTTCATTTTTAACATTGTTGTTATTAAAGTTTAATTAATTCCTCTTTTGGTTAAGTTTGTGGTAAACTACAATATTTCTCTCTTTCTACTTGATGGTTCCTGCAATGTGTTTGTAGCTGAAGTTCAAACTTCTGCAATTTGATTCACAATCAGGTGCAAACGTGTTGCTCTTGCATTTATTTAGTGCAAATCTGTTGCTTTTGAAATCCAGTCCAGAAATAAGGAAAATAAATAGATTACATCTGGGATTTTTTTTTTATCTTAAAGTAAATACAAAAATACAAAATGAGTAAAAATGAGATTTATTCATATCAGATTGGAATGAAAAAAAGTGGCTTTAGCTGTAAATGTGTCAGCAGAGGGAGAACTGTGAATTATCCTCCTTAAAGAACATTTAAAAAATAATAAAACTACTGATGTGTTTTAAAACTCACAATTAGTCAGAAGTGAAATGTTTTGATGGAAAACCACTGGTTATTTATGCAGAATATTCAAACATTTACCCATCAGATGTTAAAGATAAGAGCTGTGGCTAAAAAAGGCGAACAAACCGACTTTTTTAAATGTACATTACCTGCAGATACAGTGAGGACGATCCAAACCGCCAAGATGGGCAGAAACATTTTCCCTTGATGGTGAAAGTTGTCCGTTTGCTTGGGATCTGAAGCCGACTGGATCTCTGCTGGGAACGAACTGCTGCTCCCTGCAGCCTTTAACTGGTGTGTATGAACAAAACGCCGGCGACTGGTGTCTTAATGAAGGTTTCTGAAGAAATGCCTGTGGAAGCACATAAACCTCCAACATGAGCCACGTTACCAAACCACAGTCTAACAGCCTTGATGCAACTCTCAGCATTAGTTCACCTGAAAGTTTCCACTGCTCAGATCATGTCAGAGATAACGCTAACTATCTCTGAGAATCTCAGCATTACAAACTGAAGCTTAAAGTCCCCGCACATATAAACAGCGGTGTGCAATGCATCACAAAAATCTTACTAAGTTGCGTATAAATACTAGTCAAAGTGCAGTTAATGAAGTTTGAGCTGCAGGAAGTGTTTTGTAGAACAAGATCTGTGGATTAAATCCTCCAACACGTTTACCATCAAATGTACAATACAATTTAAGGATTGTACATAAATTGTACAATCCTTACAATATACAGTATATTTTTACAGTAAATATTGTAAAGAATATAAATGTGATTCTTTCATTATATAAGAATCACATTTATATAGTGATTTTTATTTTATTCTTCAAGAGTGATGAAAACTGAAAATGGTTTGAGCTTTCCTTCTGACAGACATAAAAACATGAGCAGCTACAAACGTAAAAGAGGTTCCAACGAGCTTTTCTTCACTGTTTGTTACTGTTGAATCAACCATTTAGAAGTTATAAAAGGCCTTAAAATTAGGCATTTACTGGATTCATGTGTGCTGGGGAAGGATGTAGCAGAAAATGTAACATTTTAGAGAAGAACCTGACTTGACTCAGATGTTTCCAGAGGCTTTTTTGAAGAAAAAAATCGTTGGCCACTGAAAAATTCAAGATGGCCGCCCTGGTCTTCAAGGTAAAATTTATTTTTGCTTTAAAACTACCAATATTTATTACAGATAAA
This sequence comes from Brachyrhaphis roseni, assembly GCA_903066815.1. Lineage (NCBI taxonomy): Eukaryota > Metazoa > Chordata > Actinopteri > Cyprinodontiformes > Poeciliidae > Brachyrhaphis > Brachyrhaphis roseni. The sequence continues at coordinate 10,594 of CAEFZY010060699.1, forward strand.
TACTTTTGGTGTCAAATCATACCTAATTGGGCCCACAGATACCATATTTACTGATAATTTTTATATTTTTCAAGATGGCTACCATGTCTGTCATGGAAATGTAATTTTTGCACTAAAATTACCTATTAATGTATCTGACGTCAATTATATCAAATCATAGCCAGCATTTTTTAACTAAACTATATTAAATGTGTTTTCTTGGGTTTCCTTGTAATGGTGGACTTTTTTCAAAATGGCTGGCCTGGTTGTAATGGAGAATAAATATATGTTTGCAATAATATGAGTTGTAGCTATTGCTAGTAGTTTGCATAGCCAACCCAAAAGTCAGGTTCACTAACTGCTAACATGCTAAACAAAAACCTTTACATACACCTAATAAAAATAAACCACTAAAAACTAGCATAAGCTAATGCTAACCATTAAGACAACTGTCTCTCTGTCACACATCTTCACCTCCTAGTGTGAGATTTTGCTACATGATATTTTAAAGTTGTATGAGTACGACGACCAAAATCAATCAAATCATAAAGTGACATAAAGTTCATCCAAGTCATGAAAATGGGTAATATAATTGGTGTAAAAGACTCAAAAACGGCGGCCATCTTGAAATTAAAGAGGTTAATGGGAAATTTCAGGCATTAGCATGTTAATGTTTATGGTTGCTTCCACATGTGAACATTTTTACAGTAATAAGCTGCTCTAAAGGAGGTTTGGATTGGACATGTTTGAGAATTTTAGGGAAACCAAGTCAGAGGTCAAGTTGGTTTTTATTAATGTCACTAAAATCATAAAGCAGATTTTGTTGCTAAAGTTTGTTTCAACTCAACAGTATCTGAACCTGCCACTGTTTTCTACTACTGAGTCATTGACTTGCGGAAGTAACTCATGCTTACCGTACATGATTGCAGTGCTTGGTTTCACACTAAGCTAAAAAAAAACAAAAAAAAAAACTAGTTTGTTGCTTCAGTTTGTGGTTTTCACTGGTCTTGAGAATAAATAAACCAAATCTACTGGGCACCGAACATGATGGTTTGTTGTTGCTGCTGTGAAACTTCTGAACCATCATTGGTTCTGTTGTGACCCGTCTTCAAAGCCGCAACTTTTATTTAAGAAATTTTAAACATTAAGGTGCATATTTGTCACTGTGTCATGACAGTTTGATAATCTGTGAATAAAATCAAGTTTCTCTGCTTTTCTGCTGCTAACCGTCTGAAACAACAAATCAGAGCTAGGAGGCGGGTCTTAGCGCTGTCAGTCATTCTAGTTCATCCTTTGTGTTACTTGTAGAGTCTGTCTCCCGCCACCTGCTCAGGGCGGAGGGGGCGTCCTAGAGAGAGCTGAACTGCGGCAGCTGCAACTGAGAGGAAGAGGTTAGAAACACTCATGAGGAAATTCGTTGCGATGCAACGTGGTTTATTTTCTACAAACATGATTTCATCACCATCATTTTGTCTCCCATATGCAAGAAGCTAATGAGTTAAAGTAATTTAAAAGAAATCTAAACATCCATTTTGTTCAGTGCTACAATCTTTTTAAGATTCTAATTTGGCAACATTTATCAGTCTTATAACACCCAGATTGAAACCGAATAGATAAATATGTCTGCAGAACATAAAATACCTCAGCAATTATCACAAAACTTACTGTGTAGCTGATTATAGTTGATATTAAAGACTTTTAGGTCTATTTTTGTACATAACAGTGACATCAAAAGTAATTTTCATAATTTTTTCTTAACCTCAAAAGACTTGTACATAGAAAAACATGAAAGAAAAGTTTAATCTTTTTTATTTTTTACAGCTACGATGATGCTTTAATATTAAATATAACATAAAAAAATAAATTTAGCATTTTTTTACAAGTATTGCACAAAAATTACACCTGTACTCATGATTATCTAAATCTTGGTTTAAAGAACCAGAAGAGAAGTCATAGTCATGAAATAAATATGTAATATTTCAACACTGGGTATCACCACTAGAGGGCGCCAACTGACCTCCAGTGACGAACTGAGTCCAAAGTTTGTTTCCTATTTATTTGATCAAATATTAATTAAAGCTCAACTTATTTAACAGTAAATCGTTGCTGCACAGAGAAATGATCATTTCTATGTAGTTTGTTCCAGATTCAGGTGAAGGAAATGTAAATAATTCAATATATTATTAATATTATTATTCATTATTGTTACATCAGCCAGAGCAGTAGCAGGTAAATGTGTCTCATGGTGTTCCACAAGGTTCTGTTCTTGGTCCTCGTCTGTATAATTTATACATAGTTCCTGATTATTATAGTATGAATCTGTTTATGCTCACAACATAAATCCTGTAAATAATCTCCTTGAATGTCTCACTGGATGTTTTATGTTTATCTTTAAATGTCCATCCTGGCTCAGTGGATTAAATCTGCTTCGACTTGACCTTCAGCAGGTTTCAGTTTTAAAGACGACCTTTAACCTCCAGTAAGTTCCTCTTGACTGGCCCGGCGCCTCGTTGGTGGAAACCAAACTGCAGCACCAGTTTAGCTCTGAAACCAGTTTGGTGGAAACCCAGAGAGGCGGAACATGATGCGACGTCCCAGAACCATGTAGAAAAATAAACCATGACCCGTCACTGCCAACATGTTAACTTTAACCATCAATGACCAACTTGGTTCTGTCAATGAGGACAATAAAAGAACGTCAGAATAAAAATATCTCACTTTTTAACCTTTACAGAAGAGAAAAGGGTGGAAGCTTCCTGTACTTTGAGGCCAATAGTTTGCAAAGGTTTTTCACCTTTTAAGTATTTCCTCTTTCTGTTACATTAAAACCTCAATGTAATTGTAAAGCAAAAGGAAAGGAAAGTTTTACTAAAGAAATAGATGAATATCTGAAAAGTGTGCTCCATTTGTATTGTACCAATGTTTTTAGAACCCTTCCTCTGCTGATGCAACGTCCTGAGCTGCATTTTAGATTGAAAAGAATCTGAATAGTCAAGAGTTTCACTCCACTAGTTCTGTGAAAAATAACTGAATTGGACCCATTTGCTGTTTAAAATTACTTTTATTTAGTTATTTAAAGCTGACTTACTATGTAAAGTTCACATTTTGTGCATTTTTATGTTTTCATTTGGGTTTCCACCACTTCTAAAAGGAGCTCAAGCTAAAAAAAAACCCACCTAGCCGTGTTTTGGCAATAAGTTAATGTTTTTGGTGTCTTTAAGATAAGCTACGGGAAATGTCCCACTACCTAGCAACCTCAGCCAAGCCCCGCCTCGTTGCCTAGCAACCCCGACTGAGTTCCGGCACGTTGCCTAGCAACCCCAGCTGAGTTCCGGCACTTTTGGTCAACTGGTTTTACCATTGTATGGCTGCTGGACAGAACAAGTGCTTTGCTGTTGATTTCCCGTCCAGAAACCACTTGCTGCTTTCTAGTTGATTGTGCAGGAGGCTCTACTTATGCTTTTCAAAGATTGTATAATAGTGCATCTGTTTGCAGCCATTTTCATGTATGAGTGTTGGGGTTGTGGCCAGCAGCAGCTTACTTGGATTTATAAAAAACAGGAGGTCCTAAAACATTTTATTCTGAAAGGAGCTGAAAATAAACTAGAATCTCATGATCTAAGAAATGTAACAAACATGTTTTGTGGAGGCCATAGACCCATCCTAACCTTGTTCAAAGAAGCATTATAGGTCAAAGAAATGTAACACAATGCCTGATGAACTGTTTCAAAACTTTATTTCCAAAAAAAAAATCTATATTTCCCCCTAATACTGGAATCCAACTTGATCTATTTGAACAGTTTTCAGTTTGGATTTATAATCAACTCTGTAGATCTCAATGATTTGCCATCTGTGGATGAAAAGACACCAAAAAGTAAAACAAACCCAAAGTAAAAGACAGGGAAATGTTACAGTGAACGATGTTTCTTTCTCCAGTAAACCGAATTAATCTCTGCTAAATGCAGCTTCTGCCAAAGTTTCTTGAATTAGTGAGCATGAAGCAAAAAACAGGAACTGTAGTGTTGGGTAATGATAGCTATGCAAGAAAAGATGTTAAGAGTAATGAGTTTGTATGCAGAGAAGTTGGTAGACCTGGGCAGATAAGAAAACCACACAGTCACTCAACACAATGTTGAAACAGCCTCACCAAAAAATAGATCTGCTGCTTCACTATAGTGTTGCAAATAGCAAGTTATCAGATTGAAACTTTTTTTTCCATGGAAATGAAACATGAACAGAAAACTCTAAATAAAGCAGGAATAACTAACACATACCCACTCAAACACAATATGATGAAGCTTTCCTTTAACTGAAGCAAAAACCACAACTGCACAAGTTAAACAGCCGAGTTTACGGCAAACAATATTTCAATTTATAAAGCCAAATTATTTACTTATTTTGTGATTTCTTTTTCAGAAGGACCAAGAGGGGGATTTCTTATGTGAGGACACCTTATAATGTGTTTGGTTAGAGGCTGCAGTTTAATTGTACATTTCTATTTTTAATGAGACATCAAGCTGGAAAAAGGCACTGCAAAATTAAAAAATGTATGTATTTTTGCTTCATTTGTAAGGCAAATATCTTATACACTTAAAACAAGATGAAGCTTAATGTAGAAGCCTAAATTCAGTTTTTGTTAGTTCAGACGTTTAGTAAATATTACGTTTATATTTCTTGTAAATTTGCATAATTAATTGCAGTTAAGGAAGGTAGGGTGTGGCTAAGTGGAGCCACACAGTTTTTTGATCTCTCTTTTTCTCTCTGTTTTTAGACTGTTTTATTATTTTTAGTGGAACTAAACATTTTGTACTGTTTTTATAGTTGAAGTAAACCGTTCAACTTCACTAAGAGGATCCAGTCTGGTTTTTTGTTTTTCTTGTCATCAAGTGGACCGAAGGGGAAATACAGAGAGCGTCAAGCTTATGGCTTCTTTAACTAGGAACCTATATCCCCCTTGAACTACTACTAATAGCTAAAGTAATGGTTTTGATTGGTTGTTTTGAAACAACCAATCAAAACCAGGAGGAGGATCTTAGTGCTGTCAATCAATCTCATTCACTCACTGCTAAATATGCTAATGGTGGAAAAACAACTTATCATTACAGGAAACCGTTTAGTCACCCATTCCATGTCTAGTCATTGGTAGCTATGCAAACTAGACTAAGCATTTACAACAGGCTATGCCAGCTGCAGCATAGCACAGAGCAAGAGGGAGGAAGGATGAACAGCCACATGAGATTGTGATTGACAGCACTAAAACTCTCCTGCCACTGACTGATTGTTTCTAGCATTTTGAGAAAGTAGAGGAAATAGATTTTTCACAGATTATCTCTCATACCATACTGTCACAACATAATGACAGTTTTAACAAATATGTGAAAATATATATATATTTTTATAAAAGTTACATACTGCAGCTTTAATTTCACTTAGGAGAGGGCAGGTCAGAAGGAACATGGGTTAGAGCTGCTGCTGACTGACTCATCTGTTAAATGGTAAAAGGGACAAGTTAAATATATGAATATCTTGGAATTTTTTTTCCTTAATTCATTAAATGCTAGTGAAAAGGAGGCAAACAGTCTGTAGCTAAGCTAACTATGCTAAATTTTTGATAATCTCACACAGTCTACCCACCTCTTGGAGAAAAACTGGGTTACAAATTGATACTCTCACCTTTTTCTCTTTCTCCCTCTCTCTCTCTTTTTTTTAAAAAAACTTGACTTTATTGTTTTTCTTAGCAGCATAGTAACTGCCACAGTAGTTCTTGTCTTCTACTGACTGCTGCTGAACACAGTGACTGTCAAGTTCGCCAAGCAGGAACGAACCATTTCATGCAGATCCAGGAGGATTCAGGGCAAATATGGATGTGCGTTTTTTGGTCTGGGAGTCACTGGGAACATAAAATTTTTACTGCTAAAAACAATCTTCGAAAATACAAAATAATTAATTTTGTAATTGACAGAGCCCCATTTTTATTTTTATTTCTATGAACAAAAAATAAATAAATAAATTGTGGAGGGCCCCCTGTTGGTCAGAGGCCCTTAGAATTGTCATAACTTTCCCCCCCTATACGCGCCCCTGGATATGGCACACAATAACTTTTCTTGTATTTAAAGCACTGCATCACGTCCAAATATAGGGGGAATGCTACATATGCTGCTGAGAAGAATGTTGCTGAATCATTGAAAAAATTGCTCTGTCTACATAATTGTCAAAATTTTTGACAAAAATACTGAAATACATGTACCTATTGTTGAAATCAAAAGTTTAGATACAATGAATAAAGACACACACTCTTTTCTTTATCTCTGTCTGAAGTTAAATCAAAGCAAACCTGTCTTGTTATATGTCAGTTAGAATCACCAAAACTATTTCTATTGGCCTAAAGGTACAATATTGTGAGAAAGAATGTTAAAAATTTAATTAATTGTGTCTTCAAAGTCCAAACATTACATACAAAATCATTAATGTCTCCTTAAACAATGGGGAAAGCCCATATGATGTCATGGCTTTGGAAGCTTCTGATAGACATTTGTGGATGTATTCTAACATCTCATCTTCATCTCTGCAGACATGCTCTGTGGTCTCATGTAACTGAAGTGGAACAGTTTGGTCCCAATGACCATCCATCCATTTGGAGGAAAAATGGAGGCTTGTACCACCCTCACTATGATCGATGGTGATTTTTGAATTGTGACCCTGAAAAAGGTTATGATGAACAGATGTTACCTGCATAGGAAAACTATTTGCACCTTATTTCCCCCCCACCCCCACCAGGGGGCTTTTTGTGGGCTCTAGTGTCCCTTATTTTGACAGTAGGGGTAATGGGAGGGGGGAAGACATGCGGCAAATGTCGTCAGGTCCGGGAGTCGAACCTGCGACGGCCGCGTCGAGGACTCAAGGCCTCCAAATGTGGGTTGTGCTATCCCCTACGTCACCACAGCACACCTGATTTGCACTTTCTTTTTGATGGAACAAAGCTTAACTTTTAGCGGTCAAATGGAACAAAGTTCAGTGTAATTAGCCAAGGTTTTTTTTTGTCTACATTTAAACCCAGATGTATATATGATTAATCTGCACAGGCATGCAAACTTTTTTTTTAAATTATTATTATTATTATTTAATACAAATAAAATTATATTGTGACAGACTGGCGACCTGTCCTGGAACGTTAGCTGGAGATGGGCACCAGCACCTCCTGACCCCACTAGGGACAAGGGTGTAAGAAAATGGATGGATGGATGGATGGAAAATTATATTAATTAAATAATATTTTTTCTGGCTTTTTAATGATTGGTAATCGTCAGTCGGCCAGAAAACTGCAGTTGGTGCACCACTGGTTATGTTTTCTGGACATTCTAAGCAAATCTATTGATTTTTATTACTCATATCTGTAGCTGTTGACTCTGTGGAGAATAAAACGTCAGGTTTGTATACCTTATGATTCTGATAAGATGTTACTGAGATGAAGGCCGTCTCATGGAAGACGTGAGAACAGTAGGCTGTGTTCTTTGATCCAAAGGCGTTGTTTTCATCAGCTTTTACAATGTGCAGCCTGGGCTGGTACTTATGCATGGAGTTAAGGATGATCTGGGAAAGGGAAGAAGCCACATTTAGTTGAAGCCACAGAGGAACAGAACATAAATCTAAGACATTTTCTTGGGTTGTTTAGCTTTCTACAGCCGATTTTATATAGACATAGGTAAACAAATCAAAAACATATGCAAAGATTATTTATTGACACTGATAAAATAAGCCTGTGAGATGAAGACATTTGTTATGTCAGAGTTATCTGTGTTCAGAGAATCCAACCAGGGTTGTTCCTGCAGAGCAACATTTGCTTCTTTTCAGCCTGTAAAATCAGCAGCGCTAGTAGTGTTCTGTAAAAAAGAAAAACCTTAAAACATCAAAAATTCACACTGAGATCAGTTTAAAAAGCTGTGTTGTAGAATAGAAAGCATGTGTAAGTTTAACTTAAGCTATTGTTTATGACGCAGGTTAGCTCAAAGGTGAGACCACGTCTCTGTGACAGACCCCAACTTTTGTTTACACTGTGCGCACAATTATTAGGAAAGTTTTAGTTTTGAATATATCATTTTCATGCATATTTTCCATCTCCAAGCTGTATAAACCTGAATGCTTATTGAGTATAAACATATCAGTTAATGTCTGTTTAATGAGGGAGGGTGGAGCCTAAGGAGATCAACATATATACCAAAGTGTCCAGAATTATTAGGCAGCTTCTTTTCCTCAGGCAAAATGGGCCAAAAAGTTGATTTAAGTTCCTCTGAAACATCCAAAACTGTAAAAAGTCTTTCAGAGGGATGCAGCACTCTTGAAATTGCTAGAGGTTATTAACATTTGGGATTGACTGAGCGCGTTGTAGTTGTTCAACAATAAAACGAATTCTCAAAACTATAACTTGCGTAATAATTGTGCACACAGTGTACTATACTGTGGTTACTATGGTTACAGACTGCATACTGGAACAAAGTTCCCAAAGTTACCTGTCTCAGACTCTGATAGGTGATAGTGATGAAATATGTGGTTGGTAGGTGATTCATGCCCTTATTACTGTGATTCAGCTCTGATACAGTAGAGGTGAATTTCAGAGCTGTTGGATTGAATCTATATAAGACAGAAAACCAAGTCTTTTCTGTTAAGTATTTCTTTGAATCTGGCACTTTTGAGCAGTAAGCTGTTGGAGTCATTGAGATAAGTGATGAACTCCATCTTTGCATATTTCATCTGACTTGATGGGGACTCTGAGAGCTGTGTAGCAGGTGGTGTGTGTTGTGCATTTATGTTGTTAGGTGGCTGCGGGTCAGCTGGCTGACATCCCTCTGCTCACTGCAGCTCCACGCTGTGCCCAGTCAGGCATTAGCAGCAGTAGAGCAGGGTCACCACTGGTCCAGCCCTGTCAGCCATGATGAACATCAAGCTCCGCTCCCCCTCCTCCCTTTCTAGACTCTCCTGAGAAGCCTTCACCTCAAGGGGGCTCCCAAAGAGAGGCAAAGGTTGAAAAGGCCGTGGCCTGCTACGCGTTGCTCGAACACTGAATGACTCCTTCCTTATTTTCTCCTCTTGCTGAGGGAGACTGAAATAAGCTCAGTGTTTTCCTACGTCTGCTCTGCTGTCCGTGGGTGATACTGAAACTCCTGGACCGCCAGTGACAGGCTAAAGAAAAAGATTAGCCTTGTGTTTGCTTTTCTTCATTCACCAGGATGTTAGTTTTGGATAAGTTGAAAAGTTCTTTTCATATTAAAATCCTGCCACCATACTTTCAATTGATATTCACCCATTTACAAGTCGGAGTTGTGTGACGGAATGAGTGACATCAAACTCAGTAGAAAGAGATAATAGTGTGATTTAATTCAATTATTTTATTTATCTCAGAAAATGAAATGTTGTTACTCATCATCCAGATACATATCTTCAAAGAGTTGTTGTGGATACTGTGAGCATGAAGGATCTCCAGTAGCAGTCAGTCTTGCAACTAATATGAGGAAAACCCTGACTGAAGACTTTTGCTCAAAATCTCATCCTGCGTATGGAAAATGGAATGTATGACACTCTCATGACTATCATAGCATAATAAAAGCTGATTAACCTGACAGCAGAGATGATATTATTCAGTAACATGTCCTGGATAACACAGCAAGCTCTGCTAATCCATCTCATTGGCTTTTACTGCTCCTCTTTTTTTGTGTGGCTGTTTGCTTAGAAAGTTGGAAGAAAGACGTTGGAGTCTGAGATCTGATCCTTGACTGTTATGATGGATGGAAGAGATGCTTTGAACTTCCTCCAATTTCCAGTAAGTTTCATAGCATCAAACTGGTGCGTTACATATGCCACGGGCAAACATCGGCAATACATATTTATCATGTGACATCACACTTCCTAGAACTTTGTAGCTGACGTAGGTATCTGTAACTAACTGCCATGACAGTGGTTATGAATAAATCAGCTAAACTATATTCTCCGTCTTATATGTGTCTATCCCGACATTCTGTTGATATATCTTTCTCGTGCACATTGGTCAAGATTGTCAATATAGTTTTTTTTGTTGATCTTGAAGCTGAGAGTCCAAACTCTCAGTATGAGGCCAGTAGTGCAGGACATGGGGCTGTTTTTTACCAGGCTTGATATCTGCAATAAGGGAAGAATATACAGTAGTTTCTGTAGTGTTTTGGCCGCTGCAGCTTCCGTACCCGCCGTTACCTGATTATGCGGAGTTCAGCTCTTCTCTCCATACAGACAGAATCAACCAGACAGCCATGGCGAAAAGACTTCCTGAAACACTAACATCTTCCCAAAAAGTAAATAAATAACTCAAGCAAAGTTGAAGTTCAAGTTATATGAAACAAGAGAACATTTTCTGTCTGTTTTGTCAGCACCCAGTTGATTGCAAGCGCAAAGATACCATGACTACTCAGAAACATTCAATAAGAAGCTAGCTAGCTACTAACTTGGTCCCGAATCAGACATATTTTTTGTTGAGCATTTTTAAAAGGAAGATTTCCTTAAATATCAAAAGAAGACTCTTACTTTTGCACATTAAGTTTGTTTGATGTTCAGTTGAACCACAGCAGTTTGTTTCATTTGTGTATTTAAGTATTTTAATTTATATTTGGTAGCTGATTTCAGACTGTTTGTTGGCCAAACTTAGTTTACATTTCTATTTATCTATTTTATATGTTCTTTGACCCACTAAACTTATTGTGAGATTTTGTATATATTAATATATTTTTGATTCTAGTGACTGTTTATGAAGGAAAGGGAAAAAAAACTTCTGTTTTGAAGTTACATATTTATTTGACCAAATCCAAAATAAAAGAAAAAGCAAAAAAATTGGAATTTCGTCTGTGACAGCATTTTCAAGACATTAAAAAAATTATATCATATCATTTCATGGCAACATGTTCTACTTAGATCATGTTTGATGTTCAGACTTGACGACAAAGGCTTTAAACAGAGATTTACAACACGCTTTTCCAGTAATATAACATTTCTCCAATTGAGAGTGAGAAGAAGAAAACCTTCCAATGCTTATTTACATAAAACAGCTTCATGAAGAACACATAGCTTAAGAGAAGTTCTAACAAAAACAAAACTGATTAAAAAACAAATAAAACTCTTGCATTTCCATCACATATCAATAGGTTTAAATATTGTTCTATTATTTTTCTTGAAACATAATACCATATTTATATTTTATGGATTATTAGGTTTTATCACTTTATGACATGATTAATTAAAATTTTAAAGGTTTAAATCACCTTTAAAATTGTTGAATTAGGCCTAAGGACCAATAGTACAGGACTTAAAGGGGCAGTATTGTGCAAAATCGACTTTTTTGAGCTTTACTTTACAATGTATGTGGAATGTTGCCTTGATTCTTTCATGCATGTTTGAGAAATCCTATAATCTCCTTGGCAACCATTCAACTGTGCAAAACGTTTAAGAGCTGTAGTTTCCAAGCTTCTGACTCAGAGCAGCCCTCCCTAGAACTCCCCCACTCAGCTCCTTCAGACTAGCTAGCAGCGATTAACAAACACCTGGTGGAACCGTGCATCAGCGGAGCTCATCATTATAGGAGCTACTTCGCAGTGAAAGGCTGGTAAAAACATTGTTAAAGGGTTAATAGAGGAGCTATGTTATGATGACTTCATGAAGGTGGAGTTTCAAAAAGACCAGGGGGTTTTAAAGAAACAGAGGCCCAATATAAAGGTGCTAAATTACTTTAAGTCAGATTTCTTTTAAGTTATATTTGCTTTATATAGCATTTTTATAACTGAATTTAACAGTTACTTGATTGTTCTACGAAATGGCACTGCATGCCAAAATACATAACGCCCCCTTAAAGCATCGTTATAGGAAGACTAGATGTCTAGTGAGTTCCTCAAAGCTTGCTTTAGCGCTATCATGCTAGGTGGTTATTATTTATGTAAAAGTCTAAATTATTTATAATAAAGCCTGGGATCAGTTATAATTCCAACCAAAACAATAAAACAATACAGCACCTCCACACATCTAAACCTGTTCCCAGAACAAAACCGCAGAATTTCACCTCCACAACAGTCTCAAGTATTCAGCAGTCTCTAACAAGTTTTTAGTTCCATCAATCTTTCATGCAACTCTGACCAGATTTCCTGTTTCTGCTGAAGAAAAGAAAAGCATTACCATGTAATGATGCTGCCACCACCAGATTTCACAGCGGGGATGGTGTGTTCAAGGTAATGTGGAGTATATCATTTTCCACCAAGAATGGCATTTTGTATGAAGACCAAAACCTCCACATGTTTGCTGCATCTCTATATGGCTTGTAGCTAGATAAACTTAGAACTTCTTCCTTTCATTAGTCTCTTTTATGCTGCCACCCTCGCATAAAGGTCACAAGTTGACCTCCCAGCCTAGTATCAACTAGATAGAATCTAATCAGAATCTTGGAAAGTCTGTAACACAATGATAAGACATGATAACACCTCAGTCTCTACATGAAAAACAAGTCTTTGCTAATTAAGTGAGTACCAGTATTCATACCCCTTTAGTGTTTTACTTTGTTTCATTGCAGCCATTTGCTAAAATCAAAAAAGTTCATATTATTTCTCATGAATGTACACTCAGCATCCCATCTTGACAGAAAAAAGCAGAAATGTAGAAATGTTTGCAAATTTATTAAAAAAGACAAACTGAAATATCACATAGTCATAAGTATTCAGACTCTTTGCTGTGACACTCATATTTAACTCACATTCTGTCCATTTCTTCTGCTCCTCCTTGAGATGGTTCTACTCCTTCATTGGAGTCCAGCTGTGTTTAATTAAACTGATTGGACTTGATTAGGAAAGGCACACACCTGTCTATATAAGACCTCACAGCTCATGTCAGAGCAAATGAGAATCATGAGGTGGAAGGAACTGCCCAATGAGCACAGAGACATGATTGTGGCAAGTCACTGATCTGACCAAGGTTCCAAAAGAATTTCTGCACCACTTAAGGTTCCTAAGAGCACAGTGGCCTCCATAATCCTTGCATGGGAGAAGTTTGGGATGAGCAGAACTCTTTCATCCAGCCAAATTGTGCAACCGTGTGAGAAAATCCTTGGTGAGAGAGCTAAAGAAGAAGCCAAAGGTCACTGTGGCTGAGCTCCAGAGATGGAGATGGGAGAAAGTTCCACAAAGTCAACTATCGCTGCAGCCCTCCACCAGTCAGGGCTTTATGGAGGAGTGGCTGGATAGAATCCTCTCCTCAGTGCCAGACATATGAAAGCCTGCATAGAGTTTAACAAAAGACACATGAAAGACTCACAGACTGAGAACTAAAATTCTCTGGTCTGATGAGATGAAGATTGAACTTTTTGGTGTTAATTCTAAGTAGTGGAGAAAACCAGACACTGCTCATCACCTGCCCACTACAATCCCAACAGTGAAACATGGTGGGGGCAGCATCAGCTGCAGGGAAAGGATGACCATTGAAGCAAAGGTGAGTACAGAGAAATCCTGGAAGAAAACCTCTTCCAGAGTGCTCAGGACCTCAAATGGGCCGAAAGTTCGCCTTCCAACAAGACAATGACTTGAGGCACACAACTAAAATAACAAAGAACAACTCTAAAACCTTTCTTTACTGGCCCAGCAAGAGACCTGATATAAACTCAATTGAACATCTCTGGAGAGACCTGAAAATTGCTCCACCAACATCCACCATCCAACCTGACAGAACTTTAGAGGAACTGCAAGGAAGAATGGCAGAGGATCCCCAAATCCAGGTGTGAAAAGTTGTTGCATCATTCCCAAGAAGACTCATGGCTGTACTAGATCAAAAGGTGCTTCTACTCAATACTGAGCAAATTTCTACATTTCTGGGGGTTTTTCTGTCAAGATGGGATGCTGATGGAAATCATGAGAAATAATATGAACTTTTTTGATTTTAGCAAATGGCTGCAGTGAAACAGAGAGTGAAAATTTTTTTAAAGGGTCTGAATACTTTTCGTAACCACACGTAAATTTCCTCTGAGTTCTGATTGTGCTGTTTAGGGATTAATGAGATGAAGATGAGAATGATTGTCCTATATTGTGTAATGAAGATAATGAGCAGACATGGGGATCTGTTGTCCTCTGTGGACAGCAGCAAACCTCCTGGTCCCGCTGTCCCCTGCTCGGCCTCCGACTCCTGTTCTCATTACTCGACCTTTTCACTGCCCAGGCTCTCAACCCGATGTGACAACAGGCTCCACCACTGATCTGAGAGGTTATGAACCTAATGAGCCTGCCCAGTGATGGGATGGCTTCAGACAAGCTATCCCAGAGTTCCCCTGGGGAGAACTGCCACAGTCACACTCCTCACACACTCTCCTCTGCACTCGTTCCCTCCTTCCATTCCATCATTTAGAAGTCAGCACATGAAGAGACCCTCCATCATGGTGCTGCTCATCTCTCTGTCACGCTGGCAATATTAGGCTATAGAGTAAATAGCCTAAACTTCACTTGAAGTGAAGAAACTGTCATGGATGACTATTTGGTTTTGTTTATCCTAAAACAATTAGACAGAACTGATTTGATTTTGCTCTTTGAAACTCTATTAATAGATATGTTTGTGTAGGTAGTTTATTCTAAAGAACATCAGATCTTCTAATTAATTTTTCTGTTCAAACTCAATGGACTTGATTTAGGAACAGACTCAAGTGGCTTTTTAATTCTGGAAGAATGTCATAAATGTTCAAACTGATTGTGTCTGTAGCATTGTATTTAATACACTGTTAAGTCCATCTAACAATATCCTGTGAGAACCCACTGCTCCTTATGGAGCTCAAAACCCAGGCCCCATACGGAGCAGTGCTGTTTTGGGGCTAGGAGTTACGTCTAGAGAGGCAAGGTGTAAATTTAGTTTTGGTTAAGGTTAGGATAAGGAAGAGATTAGTAATGGTTGAGATTATAAAACCAATAGAAATCAATACAAAGTCTTAATATGGCTAGAAATACAAACTTGCGTGTGTGTGTGTAATAATCACCAGCAGATGTAATAAAGATAAATGAGAGCACATCTGCTAGTTCCTGTCTGTCCATCTGTTTGCTTACTCCGGTGTGGGAAACGTGATAATGTTATGCAGTTTTTTCAGCACAATGTTTAGGGACAAAAGCCGTAATATCAGTGTCATGTTCCATTGTTTCCGTTATGTGCTCAGTTATTTTAAACCTTCCAGGATTTTAGGTGTTCATTCTCCTTGAGGGTTTAGAAAAATAGAACATAATTATCCTTTATTGCCCCATCATGGATACATTTGTGCAACAGCATTAAAGTGAAAGACGATTAAGTCAAGTAAATAGAATATAAAATATATAAAAACAGAAAAAGGAAAAAAATAGTGTACAGCCAGGGCAAGATTTTTACATAAATACCATGTAGTTATAAAAAAAATTGCCTACTTTACTTCCAACTCATGTTTTCCTTTGTGAATCCAGTTATCTTTTCTATTGTTAGTAGAGGAACCTTGTTGTGATGACTTCCTGAAGGTGAATTGAGTGAGAACCAGAGACAGAGGCCCAATTCAAAGGCATTATATTTTGCAATCTAATTTCTTTAAAGTCATATTTGATACATTTGATCAACATTTGATGGCATTTTTATAGCAACTGAAGGTAACATAAGCTGTCCATGTCAAATGTGCACAAATCTTTGCACATTTGGCATGGACAAATGCCAAATGCTACTGTCCCAATCACCGTGCTTCCATCAAATAATAAATTAAATTAAAATCATGCGTGACTAAGCTTGTTCACATGATAAGTCATTAAAAATCATGGTGTAAGTGATGGTGTAAGTTTTTTGTAATTCAACTGTGGTGCTACACTCATCATCTATCAGCCATCAGAGGAGACATCAGGTGGTGGAGCAACAGGCCATTTATAAGGAGCAGCTGCATCCATGCAGCAGCACCTCTAGTTCATCAAGCCTAGTTCATCAACTACAATTTTTTGGGGAAATTGTAGTTGATGATTTTACAGAAGACCTTTGGAGTCAACACGTTAGAATGACACGTCCAACTCTGTGGACGTGTTGAATCCAAAGTTCTTCTGAAGATGTCACTTCCTGTTGTCTTCTTCGTAGTTTTCGCCAGTAGTAACATCCGGCTGTTGATCATGTGACTTGTGTGATGCAAAAAAAAAAATTATTTCCACTGCAATTCTGTGAAATACTAATATTTCAATATGGTTTAAAAACCACTTCATCCCAGCCCAATAACTTTTTATCAAAAACGGGAGTTTTTTCAAATTCAGCATTTATCCATTAAGCAAAGTTATTTTCAGAATTTCAATTGGCACAACTAAAATTAGTGACTTTAGTGACTTTCTATGAGTTACTTGATTGTGCTATGAAGTGATACTGTGTGCCTGGAACCTACATAATACTGCCCCTTTAAATTGACATTTAGATCTTCTAGAAGTCACTAAGATGAGACCTACATGTAAATCATTTTTTAGACCCTGATGCACTCTGTCAGGTACTCACATGTCCGAATGGGTCCAGGTGATTATTTGTTAGTTTCAGCTTCTGAAATGACACCAGTTGCCTCATCCAATGAGCTCCTGTAGCAGGGGAGTCGGGATGAACGTAGAGTCTGCCTGGCATGGCAGGCTCCGCCTTCCCAGCCACCATCCTGAAAACACATTGGGATGTGAGAGGAGTGTTGAGGGTTGTCATACATCGATTTCATCCAAAGGGCTGTAAAAGGTACAGTTTACCAGATACATCGTCCTCATGTATTATGGCGAAGCATTAAACCACTGCAGTTAATATGAACAGCAGTAATCCTTTACACCAGGGATGTCAAACTCCAGTCCTCAAGGGCCGGTGTCCTGCAGTTTTTAGATGTGCCACAGGTACAAAACCGCTG
>CAEFZY010060706.1:0-14613 GCA_903066815.1 Brachyrhaphis roseni
CGGCCACCAGGGGGCGCTCGAGCAGAAAAGGTAAGAGTGAGACAGGTGGAATATATGTGTAGAGGAAGACACAAGTTCAATGTAATGTAACACGTCTCAGTGCTCAGGAGGAAGATGAAGAGGCTCTCAGTGACTTTTACCGGTATGTTTTTTTAACCAGCCCTGTTAGTGCTGTGCTACTACCGTGTTGCTGCTGTGTTACTGCCGCGTCACAGGCTCTGTTTGGAAAGAAAAGCTAAGGTATATTACTAAAACTTGAAAACTCTTTCTGTGTACCGTCTGTATGTAGGCACATGCGGCTTATAGACAGGTGCGCTCTATGGTCCGGAAAATACGGTAATCAGAATCAGAGGGTCGTACCTGAGCTTTCCTCCTGAAACGGGATGCTGGTGTGTGCCGGGTTCGGTTTGCAGTCAATGATGCCCAGCAGAGTCCTGGTGAGTCTGAGCAGCTCAAAGAAACTGTAGAAACCAAAGTAGATCAAATGTCTGGCTAAACTCACCACCTGCATGAAGAGGGAGGACAGACCGGGTGAAGAGAGCGGCCGGATGGGTTCTGATCGCCGTAGAACGGGAAGAGGAGAGAAATACCTCGTATGTGAGTTTGTTTTTTTCCTCGTTGTGGAACGGAAACTCATCGTTCAGGACGTTGTTCAGGTACTCCTCCATGAACACCATGGTGTTCGCAAAACGGTTCTTCTTGTTGTCTCTGCTGTCGTCCAGGTTGGAATCATAACTGAGGACGAAACGAGAGACTGAAGCAAAAACTGATCTGATCTGTTCCCAGTGCTCCCAGTGTCTCTGTCACACTGGTGTGATTCAAGACAGTTTTTGGTGTTTTTGTCTCCTGAAAACGTTGAAACTATGATGCTACAGATGAATGTATGAATCCTCCTCAGCAGGGTGGAGTAATTTATCTCTTATTTATGTTATGTTCAGATATAAGTGGAAAAATAATAAAATCTGATCATTTTGGTCCAAATGGAACCAAAATGGCTCCTTTGCAAAGTTAGCCTGAACGTCTCCAAAACTTTTTGCTTCAGTGTTTTTCTTGAATTTTGCTGGATCAGATGTTGCATAATTTAGTTGATTTGGATTAAAACTATTTGATAGATATTCACATCATCATCATCATCGTCATCTTTGTCTTTAATTTTTTGTTGTGTGCTTCATTCTTTCACTGTCCCTCAGTAAAATAAGTTCATTTTTATATTTTTACCTTTATTTCCATAAACCTTTTAGTTCCTGAGAAATATTTCAAACTTTAAAAATCCTCCAGAATATTTTAGTTTGCAACCCAAAAGTATTCATACGTTAAGTGAAACATTGAGATCTACTGACTCCTTGATGGTGATGGATGTCGGGATCTCGGTCCAGAGTCGGGCGAACTTCACCGGCGTCACCAGTTCCTGAGGGTCTCGGTCTACGTGTGCGTGCAGCATGAGGCGGCAGAACGAAGCCCGGAGGTCAAAGGGCAGCGTCTCGTCCATCATGCAGAGGAAGATGAGCTCCACGTCCAGCTGCTTGGAGATCTCATCTATGGCCAGGTACTGGCGGTCCAGACACATCCGAGCAAAGAGCTTCAGCTGGTACCTGCGGAGACGGCGAGGTTCACGAACGCACGGCGGCTCTGCAGGTGACATCTGGGAAAGATTTCTACGCTGAGCTCTACCTGTAGTAGGTGAGGACGTTTTCATCGTGAGCGTTTCCTTGTCTGGCTTCCTGGGCCAGCTGTCGGATGCTCTTATCCTGCTTCTCGTTGGTCTTATCCGTCCACATCAGCCACACCTGAAACGATTAATCACGATTAATCGATAATTTAAATAATTTTAAAATAATTTAGTAACTGATTAATAGATTAGATTAGAATAACACCTTCAGAGCAATACTCATGCCAAAACTGTTAAACGATTAATTGTGATTAATTGATAATTGAATTCATTACACAGACTCTAAAAAAGCCATTTGATGAAAGAATAAAACACTCAGAGCAGGAATTAAACCAAAACTGTAACAAAACTAAACATTTTGGATTTAAAATAAAAGAAAAAAATGTACTCAATTCAAATTTTGTGAATTTAATTTTGTATCCAATTATTAATCGGTTAATCAATAATTAATCCCCAGGTCAGCCCTACACTGTACTGATGTTTTTAGCTGCAGATGAATCCTTTGCTATGAATGAAGAGTTCACTAAAGCAAAGTTGCTATTGACTTTTAGACATTAAAATGTTTATTTTCTTTTTGTTAAAAAAGGAAATTAATTATTTGTTCATTTGCATTTCTTCATGTTTTTCTAATCTTGTATAAAAAAGGTCAAAGTGGTTCAATGAAACTGCAGAACAGCCGACGGTTCCTCCGCTCGGCGCTCTACCTCGTCCTCGTCGCTGTACTCGTCCATTCCCAGGTATTCTCCCTGAACGGCTCCAGGATGAGCCTCTTTTCGATCCCGCCGCCTAAAGACAGAAACAGGAAGTGGTTTTACAGAGGAGGAACGAGTTAGCGTTCTCAGCACCGGGATCAGCTGAAGTTAGTCATTATTTCTAACATGATAAATAAAACTGGACCGAAATAAAAATCTGGTTTTTATTCCATCTTGTTGCCTTTTGGGTTGCAGAAAGTTATTAACCAGAACAGCAAAATTATCGGCCCAAATTTTGCTATCAGTGCATCTGTAGTTTTAAAACTATCAGTATCATTAGTTCTGTTTGTTATGATCTGTATGCTGCCCCCTGCTGGCCAATGGAAGGGCATCTGTGCCAAATCTTGGGTTTGATCATGTTAGAATAATTATGTTATATTGAACGTACAGCAGTTTCTTTTTATCCAATCAAATTGTTTTATTAGGTTTTACTGATGTAAACATGTTAAACTGATGAATCTGGATTTTATTCAAAAACTAAATCTGATCTGTTTAAATATGCATCTTTAAAGTTACAGCACAGACAGTTTCCTCAGTAATTGTATCAACTCTTTCCAAATTAAAATCCTTTTTTAAAATAAGGTCTTAAAGAACAGAGAAGATGTTTTTCCTTCCTTCAGCTCTGACTCACTCCGTCTTGATGAGGATGTCCTGGTTTTTGGGGTCCAGCACACATTTACAGATCAGCTCCTGGGTGACGGGGATGGCCACGTTGTTGGACACACACAGATCAGAGAGGTAGTCCAGAAACCTGCACACACACACACACACACACACACACACACACCAGCAGTGGTTTCATAGTTGTCCTGTGGCAGATGAAGGTGAACTAAGAGCATCAGAGGTAGCTCCCTGCCAGACGCACCGGGGCTCCCGGTTCTTGCGCACCAGGCTGACGAACGTCTCCACCTCCGTCTTGGTGATGTGTTTCTCCAGCAGCTTGCGGTTGTTGTGGAGGAGAGCGGTGATGGTGTCCTCCGCCAGAATGTCATAGCCGATCTGACTCTGCATCACTCCAAACTGTTTCGCTATGTGTTCCTGCAGAAGCAGCCAGACATGGTGACCATCGTTTTACATTTACAAACATTTCTGCGGTTTCTTTTCTTTCCATATTGCTTTGCCAGGTCTCTGACTGAAACCAAACACATCAAATCTTCATACAATCAGGCTATTAAAAGTATGGATAAAAAGCCAATCTGCTACCACAGAATAGCAGGTTGGATGGTTTGAGTCAAACCAACCAAACCCACTGAGCAACCTGTTCCCCTCCTGGCCTGTGGGGGCGCTGCACCAAGAACCACTGAAGGAAACCACACAAAAACCTCTGAAGACACTGAGAGCAACTTCCTTCTTCACCAGATGGAAACAAGATGGAGGCGTCAGATTTTAATGGTCTTTAGTCTGTGGCTAAAAACCACGAAACATTTCTCCTGCTAGCGCTAGGCTAGCACGTTAGCTTTGATTGTATTTACCCAGAATGCCCTGCACTGCAGTCCACTTCCTGCTTTTGGAGCTGAAATTCTTTTACTCAAATGTAAAAATTCAGGATAGTTTTGAACTAAAGTGGATTAACTTCACTAGTAAACGATCTAACACTCAGGTTTGGTTACAACAGGTAACAGATACACCTGCTGGTTCAGCCTAGAGCCGAGCTGGACCAGAACCCACCTGGTTCTTGCGGTAGTCGTCCTGGGAGTGCCTCAGCACCCGGTAGCAGAGCCGCAGCATGTACTGGTACGGAGCGTTCTTCTGATCGGCCAGCTCCTCCAGGCGCAGCAGCGGTCCTTCGTCCTCACCGCGGTCCTTAAAGGGAGCCTTCAGGATGCCGAAGATCTGAGGACAGACACAGCAATCACAGCAGCAACCACAGCAATCACAGCAGCAACCACAGCAATCACAGCAGCAACCACAGCAATCACAGCAGCAATCACAGCAGCAATCACAGCAGCAACCACAGCAGCAATCACAGCAGCAATCACAGCAGCAATCACAGCAGCAACCACAGCAATCACAGCAGCAATCACAGGAGCAATCACAGGAGCAACCACACAGGAAACCAGGTCTGAGGGAAATAAAATTCTCCATTTGATCCTCCAGATATTTTCTTCTTATCAGAATCTTTTCTCTGTTTTTCTCTGGAAAACTTTAATCAACTTCTTTTGTTTTTATGCCTCAATGAATAAAAAAATCAGAAGAATAAATAAATAAATGAACAAAACTTAAGAAGCAGAAAGACTCAGATTCATCCACTCAACTAAAAAAGATCTACCTGAACCCAGGAGTTCATTACATTTTTACACTATTTTTCTAAATTAATTTGAATCATTTTCCAAATTCATAATTTTCTGTATGTAAAAAAATCCCTCGAAACTTAGAAATAAGATAATTTTTCTGCATGATTCTGGTTCTGACCGTTCAGTGTAAATGTGGTTCAAATTAATTTTTATTGGAATTTGATTAAAATGTTGCTTTTTATCTACAAAATAAGCAACATTTTCAATTCAAAAGCCCTTTTTGTTGCTAAATTGTTGAATAAACATCAGAGATGTTCAATATTTGTAATCAGTTCTTCAGGATCTTCCTCAGATTGGAGCAAAGTTTCTCTGGTCACTCATGGAGTTTCTCTAGAAATGTGGATGCTGACATTAGCATTAGCTGCTACATCTTTAGCATGAGATGCTATTTTTGGCTAGCTTAGCTTTGCTGTAAGGCTAACTCCTGTTAAGCAGAAATTAACCGCCAGTGAGCCGAGAGAAGCAGCTTCATGGCTGCTGTTAGCGGATGTAGCTTGTGCGTCAGATTTACTGGCGTACCAGAAACACATGAATAGAAAAGGTTCCAGCTCGTGACTTTTGTATGTAAAAGAAAAATACAACTAATTGCATTAAAATCTATGTAATTAAATGATCAAAATCAACACGTTAAACTCCTAGTCCTGGTTTTTATACGTTAAATTCTGCAGTTCATCTGGATCCAGACTGAAGCTCCGTTTGGGCCGGTTCTGACCCGGACAGGAAGTTATTAGAGAAAAGCCTGTCTAGAAGTTTTCTGGCCTGTTTTATTAGACTCAGTTTCACAGGTTTTAGGGATCCAACCTGCTTCAGGATGTTCTGCTCTCTCATCAGTTTCTGCCGCTCCCGGTTGGGTTTGGACATGACCACGTCCAGAACCGGCTGGCCGCTGTTGGACACGTCGGCCACGAAGAAAACCACGTCCTCCAGCAGCTTGATGGCGAACCTGAGAACGAGAAAACACCATGAGGAAACCCTCACCGCCACCGACAGGGGTTAGCTACGGGTCAGAACCGGCGGATTGGGGTCGGAACCGGCGGCTTCAGGTCGGAACCGGCGGATTGGGGTCGGAACCGGCGGCTTCAGGTCGGAACCGGCGGATTGGGGTCGGACTTAGTTTGGGATTGGACGCCTTACCGGCGGTCGATCTGGCTGATGAAGCCGGAGTTGAACTGGTCCACTACGGTGGCCAGCATGGCGCTGGCGTCGTTGGCGAAGTCCAGGTCGCGGATCTCCATGACAGGAACGGAAACGATGGCAAAGGCCTCCTTGTCCTCCTTGGTGGGACAGGTTCCCAGCTGCAGGGAGACTCGTGATGTTCACTCAGCAGACAGACTGTCATTAATCTGATGTTTCTGTGAAGCTGCCGGACGCACCATGAGCCTGATGGGCCGCTCCTCGTCGATGTCGATGGGAACGTTGGTGCTCTGGATCCAGGTGTTGGTGCACAGATGTCTCAGTCGCACGTAAGAGTTCCTGAAGGAACGAAAACATTTTGTAACATTTTGACGTTATAAAATAATAAACTCATATAAACATGTTATTATTTTATTGTAGCTTTAAACTTTGATTTAGATCCTTTTATAGTCATATTCAGGTCATTAGGATTCATTAGGTTTGTTTGTCTTTTGAAAGAAACCGTTAAGCTGATATTATTAATACTTTCTATTAAAATGACATTTCTGTTTCAAAATGTGATTTTTTAAAATCGTTGTATAGAATATATTGGATCTTAAGTGTGACAGAATAATCAGAAGGCAATGTGTCGTTTTGACAGTTCACACCTCTGACCACTTGGTGGAGACATTTTCAGGTTTAAGACCCACATTTACTGAAAAAGGTTTTCTGCCAAAACTGACAATACATATGGAAATAAATAAATTATTTGATAAAGTAATTAATATTCCAAATAATCTATCCAAAAAGTGTATCATTTTCAACAGTATTGATTTCACAGCATCACTTTAATTTTCCATTTTACTTTTCAATCTTATCGTTTTATTAATTTCCTTTTTCATTTTATTTTCTAATTTTATTCATATTCTGAATTTATTTAACCATTTTCATTTACTGCCACATTTTTTTGTTTTTCTTTTTTTCCCATGTTCAGTACTTATTTAGTTGATTTTTAATTTGTTAGCACTTTTTTAATCATTCATTGATTTAATATGTTTTCCCGTCGGTTTTCTTGTTTGTCACAAACAGTGAGAAGATTCTTGTTTTGTTAATGTAATATTTGGCACATTTATTTACTTTTGTATAGAATTTTGTCAGGAATAGTCCTCCATAAGTGCTCTGTATAATCAGACTGCCTGATGGGAAACTGAGACATTAATTGTTGCTTTTTGCCTTCAGATCAGATTTGTTCAACAAATAGTTGAAGTGAAGCTGAAAAATATATATTTTTTCCAACAAGGATAAATTCAGCTTGAATTTGAAACATGTCTGGACTTTTATTGTGAAACAGCAGCAGGAAGTTCCTCACCGCGGGACGAAGGAGTCGGTTTTCTGCAGGGTCGTCGGGTCGAGCTCGAACAGCGAGGCGATGTCGTTGCCATGGGGAACCACCACCAGCTTGTACTTGATCCGTTCGCCATGGAAACGCTTGCTGCTGCGGCTGGCGTCCATCTGCAGAAACACAAACCTCCCAGTGTCTGTTTCGCTCTCCTTCGCCCCCTGGTGGTGAGGAGAGGAAACTCACCGAGGACGACAGCTCCGGGTTGTCCCCTTTGTACCCCGGGTTCTCCTGCAACAACAGTTATGTCCAAAGATTTCTCCATCCAGCAGAACTGAAAACACCTGCTGCTGTGCAAAAGTCTTGGGTCGCCCCTGTGGGACTCTTCTAAACAGATTTAATCTATTAAATAATGTAATCTATTTTTTAGCAGAATATTACAATTAATCAAAGTCTTTCTACAAATCAAATAAAAATAATATTGATTTTTATCAGCTGAATTCATTAATAACATCATTATTACTATTAACGTAGGTCTGTTTCTAAAATAAAGAAAATTAAAGTTTATCCATGAAACTATCCAGACATGCTGCAGAGAGAAGAATTCAAATGTGAGACGGAAACAGAAACATGGTGGTTACCTCGGCAGCCAGGTAGTTTCCTGTCGCCAGGTGTTTGAACCTGTACAGGCTGTTCCAATGCCCCGCCCCCCCGCGGCAGGGGTCATGGTGGACGACCTGACGGACCAATCGGGACACAGAGAGCGCTTACAGGTGGAAGGTGAGTCAGAGGGTGTCTTTACTTCTTGTTGCTGTAAATTTGTCTCCTTCTGTTCTCCATCTTTAGTCAACCTGTCTGCTGCACACCTCACTGCCGACTCACTGCTCCCTAAAGCAGATTCTCCTCCAAACATCCAAAAACAAACTGTGTGAGATTTCTAATAATTACATTTTTTGATTTTATGAAATAAAATCATAAAAGAAGATTGTACATATTTTATTCTTCATCTTCTCCTCTGTGTTTACATGTTTCTATCGTATTTACCAACCTTATAGGGACCAGAGCTCGGTCCTGCTGCAGTGTTTAGGGTCAAAGGTCAGGTTTAGAGGGAGATGTAAATTAGATTTTGGTTTGACCAGTAATGGTCAAAAAGAAATTCAGTAAATAAAATTATTTCTGTCAATGGAAACTCTTCATTTGTGTAGCAATACCAGCTAGTGGTGTGTGCCTGTGTCCATGTGTGTGTGTGTGTGTGGGGGGGTGTGTGTACCTCGACCTCCCACAGGGCGTTGGAGCTGGTTGCCGACGTGGCCGACTGCCTCAGAGTCGTCCGCAGGAAGACGTGCAGCTTGCTCTTGTATTCGTCGCAGGTCAGAAACTTTTCCTGCTCGGCGTGAAACAATCGGACGACGTCGCCCTGGGAGACAGCCGGGTTAAAACTACGTTTCCCAGAGTTCATTTCTGCAGACAGGTAAGCCGTCCCTGTGCTGACTCACTCCTTTCAGGACTTCCTCTCGGTGGTCGCTAAACATCATGAACAGGTTGATCTTCCAGCTCGTGTTGCAGTTCACAGAGTTGACCTGCAGGGGGAGGAAGACACACGTCAGAGTCTGCAGCAATTTGAGGCCGAAGAAAATAATGTTTTTATCATTACATTATGTTCACGGTTATTTTTTAATCTTCTTTAGACATTTAGCTTCTGTTTGTCTCTTTATTGGACTCATTTTGTGTCTTTTGTCATAATTTAATTGTTTTTTTGTTGCTCGGTTCGGTTTGAGTCCAGTCTGAGTCTCGGATCGTTTCTCATATTTTCTGTTTTTGTGTATTTTCCTGATTTCCCGTCTTCCTGTCGTCTCACCTCCTTGCAGCCTGGATGGTCGCTGAGCTCGTAGTTGGAGGCGTGAAGCGGCTGGCCGGCGTTCACCGGGTTCATGATGACTTTATCTCCCACAACCACCTGCAGCACAAACAGCACATTAATCAGACAGTGTGATAAAATGTTCTGATTTCTGAACGAAACTGAAAGTCGATAAACTTCTGCTCAGCATCAGCTGCAAAGGAAAAAAGAAATTAAACTAAAATCACATAAAATTACAGTTTCATATGTAAAATTGCTCAGAATCATCAATTAAAAAGTGAAATTAAACTTTAACTTTTTAAAGTAAATAAATAAAATAAATGTTACGTGTGATGCTGCACAGATAAAAAATCTTTACATATTATCAAAAGTTTTTAATAAATATTTGATTTTTTATAGAATATATTAAAATATTTTAAACAGTCAGTAAAAGTTAAAGTTAAATAAAAATTCAATGTGTCTCTTTATACAGCTAATGTTCTAACAAATGCAACGTTTCATAAAATTTAGCTAAATTAAATTTATGTTCACTTTATGCATTATGACAGTTTTAATGATTCAATTTTCTGAAATGTTTTTGAAACTTTTATATTTTGTTTTACTGAAATAATGTTTGATGCATTTTACAAATTTTTTCATTTCTGAAAATATTTTGTTGTTAATATTTAGTGAATCTTTATAAACTGACGGAGTAAACCGTCAGTTTTACTCCTCCACATGACCTTTACATGTGGAGGTCATGTATTATATATTTAATTACGTTGTCTCCGTTGGCCCGGAGTTTCCAGAATGGTTGGATGAAGAGCCAGGATCCTTCGTTCCCCGTCCCGTCCAGCGTGACGCGCATGGCGTTCTTCTCCAGCAGCGCCGGCAGACGCTTGTTCACCGTCAGATATTTATTACTCTTCATGTGGAGAAGCTGCACATCAGATGAACATGTGGAGAGAGAGAAAAGCTGTGTTCACATGGCAGGAATTATGATCGATATCCGACTTCTTCATTGTACTTCTGATGTTTTCATCCCAAACATCCAATCTTTCCACTTCCATTCCTAAATTGTCGGATGGTTTTCAAAGCGTCTGAACGCTCATGTCTGTTTTATCCGACATTAATGTGAGACAGAATCTGAATTTAAACAATGAAAATGATAATAATGAAGTGAACGTCCCAACCCCACCACTCCTGGTCCGACTCCAAACAGAACCGGGTCAGTCGGTGGCCGCTGCTGTTAGCTTTCTATCAGCTTCCTTCATATTTCTGCTCACAGTTCAGGTTTTTTCCTCTGTTTGTGTTTAACCACCGTTCTGCATCCTCTCCCCTGTAATTAGCTCTTCTGGAAGTTTTATCATCTCAGTTAATTTCATCTCCCTGCCTCGTTAATCCGGAGCGTTCTGATGGTTAATCTGACAGCTGCAGTCTCACAGCTGATTCTCCATCCCATAATAACCACCAGTTTAAAGCTCTACAGGTAAAAACCTCAGGTGTTTCCTGTAACTCCTCCACTCCTTCATCTCTCTCTCTCTCACACACACACACACACACACCCTGCTGTCTTCCCCGGTGTGTTGACACGCCGTTCTCTCAGAGTCAGTACTGACTGGGCTTCAGGGCTGTAAAGTTATCCAGATGAGATTCTCGCTGCTCTGATAACCTCTGATCAGCCCAGATTAACAGATAATCTGGACCTGGTAGACACACAGGTTAGGCTCCAGATTAACAGATAATCTATACCCTGAAGCAACGTAAGGATCCGGATTAACATCTGACTCCCCGGATCTGCTGGTCTGGACTGTGGCTCTGTAACCATGGTTACTGACCCGGTTCCTATCCAACATGCTTCGGATCGGCTCTTTGATGTCGGGAAACGCCTGTGAATCACCTGGTCGCCATGGAAACAGGGAGCGCCCCGTCCGCTCAGTAAAAAGTGAGTAAATGTAATTCATGAGCCGCTGTTGACTCGACATCGCCATGACGACCGGATTCTCCAAACTGACTGACTAGGATATTGATTAGATACTGATCATGTCTAATCTGGTGAAATATATTCATATGAAGACAAACATGACCTTTGACCTCTGGACGGAAGCTGATTTAAAGGAACCAACAGTTTATATGTATTGATCACTTTCCATCTTAAGATTAAAAACATTCAAACTGAAAGAGAAGCCATCAGGGTCGGTGGCGACAGAACAGATTCTGGGTCAGCTGAGTGGAACCGACCCAGGAAGCAGAAACGGATCAGTCTGTCTGGATCTGGTCCGGATCCGGTCAGACTGATGGCATGGAGAGAAGCTCTGCAGGGTTCTGCTGCAGAACCAGAAGCAGAACCAGAACCGGGTCCAACCTCAGCGTGTCACCATGCTGTGTTCGCTGAGCCTCAGAGGAAGCAGGAAACGCCGGTTACCTGGATGACGGTTCCGTATTTGACCACATCGCCATGGACCTTCTTGTTCTCCGTCTCGTTCTGCTTCTGCTCCAGGTTGGACGCGTGCTGCAGAACCAGAACAGAACCAGATCAGAACCAGACCCAGCAGAACCTCCTCCGCCTGCCCAGCCCACTTACCTGCAGCTTCTGCAGCAGAACCACGTCGCCGATCTTGTCCTTCTCATGCTTGGCCTGCTTGGCCTTCCAGTACTGCTTCTGGGCCGAGTACCGGCTCATCGGACACACCTTGAACAGGCAGTCTGGAAAACAACAGAACCGTTTCTAGAACTCTGTTTGGACTTTGGGCTTTGAGAAACCGTCTGATGAACAGGAAAAGAACCGAACCCAGAACCGAACCCAGAACCTCACAGACGATAAAGACATCAGATTTAATCATATTATTAATATGATATTATTATTCCTGGAATAAAAATTTTATTCTTGTAAATAAGTGAAATTAATCCTGAAGTTTTTTTTCCTTGCGTTCGGGTCGCGATGCGTTCGGGTCGCGATGCGTTCGGGTCGCGATGCGTTCGGGTCGCGATGCGTTCGGGTCGCGATGCGTTCGGGTCGCGTTGCGTTCGGGTCGCGTTGCGTTCGGGTCGCGATGCGTTCGGGTCGCGTTGCGTTCGGGTCGCGATGCGTTCGGGTTGTGTTGCGTTCAGGTTGTGATGCGTTCAGGTTGTGATGCGTTCAGGTTGTGATGCGTTCAGGTTGTGATGCGTTCAGGTTGTGATGCGTTCAGGTTGTGATGTGTTCAGGTTGTGATGCATTCAGGTCTCGTCGTGTTCAGGCCGTGTTGCGTTCAGGGCCTCGGGGTGAATCGGTGCTTTGGGAGTGCTTACAGGACTCGACACGCAGCTCTGAAGGTTTTCACAGAAATGTGATCAGAGCCTGAAGGCTCAGCTGGAAACCTTCCAGCAGACGCTTTGTTTTCATTTCTCTGCGCTGCAACCCGGCCCTCCAGCCGCTCCCTGACCTCCTCCTCTGTCTTCTGGACCCGTCTTGGTTCCAGAACCCGTCTCAGTCCGGAGTGGGACTCTGAACCGAGATCCTGAGCCGTTGTGACATCTGGACCGGAGGAGTGAAAGAAACTCTGTCAATATTGACTCTCCTGCAGGATCCTGGGTGTTTCCTGCTTCCACTGTGTGTGTTTGTCAAACAGCAGGTGTGTGTGTGTGTGGTGTGTGTTTAATGTTATGAGTAGTCGCTTTGGTCCAAATGGGTTCAAATCTGTTTCACACGGCGCAGCCACACAGCTCTGTCTGTTTTTAACATCATCTACACAACATTAAAAATGAATCTAAAACCAGATTGCAGATTTTATTACAAAACAAATCATTAAAAATACATTTATTTATTATCAATAGCAAGAAATAAATTTCTAATCCCTATTATATTATTTTTTTGTGACAGGACTTGATTACTTTTTTAATCATATTTCATATTCTGACCATTCCTGGAGCTTCTTTAGAAATCCGGACTGTGCTAACATTAGCATTAGCTGCTAAATGTTTAGCATGAGATGCTATTTTAGGCTAGCATAGCCAATAGGCTAAGTCCTTTTAGCACAAGTTGAACACAACACTCGTCTTGAAGCAGAAATGAACCAGAGAAGCTGCTTCCATTTTGCTGTTAGCAGATGTAGCTTGTGCGTCAGATTTACTGGCATACCAGAAACGCTGGCATGCAAAGGTTCCTACCGGTTAACATTTTTTAAGCGTTAAAATCCTTGTAATTAGTTAATTTAAGTGATCAAGTTAAAGTCCAAGTATTAATTCATATCTATAAGAAACATATTTCAATTGGCTGTAAGCAGAAAATCTCCAGAATTAACCGTTTTTTCACTTCAGTTGCTTTTTATGCACATTTTTCATATTGACCTAATGAGCTGCACATTTATTTTAAACAATGTGCTATTTGAATTATTTTTCTATGTAGTTCATTTGTCTTATGGTGCAGACTCTTATTTTCTATATTTCCTTTCAATCTGCTGCTTGCGTTGACCTTTGACCTGACTCTCCTCACTGTGGGACAGTAAAGGACATTTCTATTCTAGATGTTCTGGGTTTTCTTCCTCAAGCTTTTCGTCACATTTTTCCGTGTTCCTCCTGACCGAACCGGTGGAACTGGGTCGGGAAGTTTTGACCTCAAACAGGAAACTTTAGTCAGACTGAGAGTCAGAAACTCTGAATGTAAACTTTGAGCCGTCAGTCTCTGTCTGTGATCCACATCTAAACTAGACCGCCCCCCTCTGGGCCCCGGCAGAGCCGACCAGATGGACCGGGCCCTCGGAACCAGCCGGGCCGGTCCCTGGCAGCGGTCAGCAGAGAGAAACTGCTGGAAGCTTGGTGTTGCTGCGGCTCCCTGCGGATCGGAGCTGGACTCGATCTAAAGGCGTTATTTCTGTTCCTCATGCAGCTTTAATGGCTTCCTCCTGGTTCTGACCCAGGAACAGTCTGGTACCGGTTCAGAGCTTCTCAAACTGGTTCAGACTCAGTCATTATGTCACCGTTTATACATAAATCATGTTTTATATACCAGCTGAATGAACTGAACCAAGCAGAAGAAAAAACTATCAGATTAATTAAAACGACACATTTTATCCTGAAGAGAAAAAATTGTACTTTTCATTTTTTAAATAACTAATTATACATATTGATCATTTAATCTGATTCTTTGAAATCTAAATCACATTAGCATGGATTTATTAGTAATGTTTGTGTTAATGAAGGTTTTTCTGTCTGTTCCTGCTGTTTTCCTCTCATTCAGACCCAACCTGGGTTTTTCCTGCTGCCTTTAATGCTTTCCTGTCTCTGACAATGTGTGATTCATAACTTAACCTTTACCAAATGTTTTACAGTGTGAAACAACAATGACGGAAGCAGAAGGTGAAACTGATGAAATTATTTGTTTTGGAGAGAGGAAGACGTGCAGGAAGTGGTGTGAGACTGGGAATCGAACCGACGACCCGTCCTCTGCACATGGAGGCGACCGGAGACCCAAACACATTTTAGCTGTTTTTAATTTGAGGTTTTCCCTCCTTCAGTCTGGTCGACCCGGTTCTACTGGAACCAGAACTTCATCATCTGCTCCACCTCCAGCTGCTGTGGTTCTGAGTCAAACCAACCTGTTCCCCTCCTGGCCTGTGGGGGCGCTGCAC
>CAEFZY010060717.1:0-12573 GCA_903066815.1 Brachyrhaphis roseni
TTAACAGGAACATATATATATATATATATATATATATATATATATATATATATATATAGTGGCACTATATACATATAGTGCCTGCAAGCCAATGTGTGTTGGTAACCTTTGTAGGGATTTGTAAAACCCTTAAAAGAAATTATTTTAGAAGAGGATAATCTCTCACTGAAAACTGTCAAACTAGTAGATGTGGAAATGTCTCAGGCATGTCATTTTTTAAACAACAATCTGCTCGTGTTGCAAATTTCTGTCTATCTTGTAGCGGATATTGTAGTGACGTTTAACATTTGCATATTTAACACTTGACTTTAAACACTGCAGATAAATATTTCATACATACAACAAATTACAGCTGCTGCATACAGGTGTATGATTTAGATCTGGATACTGAGATGGTTTCAAATGAAGGTGCATTTTGTGACTGGTTAAGCTTCTCTGTGTTGATGACAACCCATGTTCATTTTAATGCCACAAGAAATATTTAATGTCTCAATATTTCAGGGGAGTTTTGTACCCATGTGGTCTAAGAAAGTTCCACGAGCAACAAACCTCTGCCACTGGGCACAATGTGTTTGTGTATCACACCAAACCCACCAGCAGTTTTCCAGAAAATCTAAAACTTTGTCACTTGATCAAAGTAATCAAGTATTGAAGTCCAACAAGAGATTAGCAAACCTTGCGTGCTAATGGTATAATGGCAAAATAGAAAAGGCTTCTTCCTGGCATACCTAAAAAGAAAGAAAAAAAAAAAAAACACCAACTTTGCCAGCCATAATCAAAATGACATTGAAATTATATATTTAGTATGCAATTATGTTACTGAGTGGAAAAATGTATTCATTTTAAAGCTTTTCACATATCTTTTCCAGGGTTCCCAACAAATTAGACCCTGTCTGTATGCCATATTTCACAGTCATTAGTTTGGCATCATCTGTAGATTTATGATGGAAAAATGTGGATGTTAAAACTGACTATTATGTATTAATGGAATGGAGGCTGAAAGCGATTTGTTTCTGAGCCGGTGGACACTTCTGGGGAGCAACAGGACCACTCACCTGGCTAATTTCCAGCATATGGACATAAAAAGTCTATTATTTGTGCTTTGCGTGTTTGATGTCACTGCAACTTGCGTGTGGCCATATTGCACCAAGAGAGTTGGCAGTATTTGACTGCTATTCAGAGAGGTCTAAAAGCTAGTCGGGGTGACACCACTGCCCCTTGTACCTCTAAATATTACATCAGCCTTATCCCTGTGGGAAACCTCTCTGAGATTCCTTAAGCAGTCCTATTTGTGTCTTCCTTCTTTCATCTATCTGGCTCTTTCTTACATGCTCTATTTAACTCTTTTCATAAATCTCTCTATGGCTATTTTCACACATGAACTGAAGTTTTGAAATGTTCTAGAGATGTTCCAGAGGGTATGCATGTGAGAACGTAAATGTCCAAAACATTTGCTTCAGGCGTCTTGAAGGCACTCTTCTGTTCTGGCCCCCTTTTTAAAAAAAGTCTTGAAATCAGCGGGTGAGACAATGTGCAAACACTGCATCAAATCTTTTAGAGCATTTGCTGCCAATGAGTCAGTGTGCTCCTTCACGCTGCTTTCTTTTGACCTTTTTCTTGTTTTCCCATTTGCTGCAGTGAATCTGTCTCTCACTCTGAATATGTTCAGATATATTTTAGTGCTGGCACCAACACAAAAATGCTCATCAGGTAGCCTCACTCTCCACTGTCAACGAGGTGTGAAGAAAATACAGCGATTTCCACAGCAGACTTTTCTGCATCACATCTTGCCTCTGGTGTGCACTGAATATGCATTCCCTCACACACACTCGCTTTGCAACATTTCCAGCTGTGCGAGTGCTTCTCCAGCAGAAAGTCTCCTCCTGTGAAGTCCAAATTGCCTGGACATTCTCCTAAACACCTCTGGTGTTCATGTGTGAAAACAGCTTACCTTCTAATCGCTTTAACATTTACCAGGGTGTTTAAGCTTGCTGTCTTACTTCATTTTAATTCTACAACTAAAAGTGAGACTGTTTACATTCTATATCCTAGGACCCTAAAAGAGAAAACAATGTTGTCTGGTCCTCTTGAAATTTCTGCCTTGTTTAGCTGCCATGTAATAATTCTATTTTCATGAGCTAGATATGTAAAAAAATAAATAAATAACTTTGGAGCCTTTTCACATGCTTTAATAATACAACCACAGACTATGATGTGTTTTATTTAGATTTTGCATGACAGACAGAAGGAAGTGCATGTCTGTGAAGTGGAAGAAAATAGTTTCTAAATTTTCTCTTACAAAGAAAAAGTCCATTGTGCATTTGTGTAAGTCCTTTAACTCTTAAATGCAAAAAAATATATATCATGTGACCAACTGCTTTCCAAGACACCAAACAACAGACATGTGGAATTAGGTGCCCAGTTAGAAGAGGTGAAAGTGACCTTTCTTGGCTATGCAAACAATTCTATGTATGTTAGAAAATCGACAATTAAAAAAAAAATTAAAAACTGCACTGTGAAACATGGCAGAAACGGCACTACGCTGTGGACATGCTTTTCTTCAACTACTTCAATTAATATAATGTCAGAGGCTAAATGTAGGCAAATCCTGGGATAAAACCTCCTAAAGACTAAAAAATGACCAGGTGCGGGTTGAGATTGATCATCTAAGGACGATGACTCTAAACACAGCAATATTTGTAATGAAATGGCTTAAGATCAAAACATATTCAAGAATTAAGGGTCCAGCATGGTTGGGCCGAAGTCGAACCGCGGCCACATGACTGCGGGACATTTGTTTTCACACACACCCTTCAAGGTCCATAAGGAAACTGTGCCAAATTCCTGTGAATCCCCTCCCCCCGCAGTAACATCGTGGCATTTTGTCATATGTGTGGTTTGCAATGACATAGTAAACAAAGCGATCATGGCAGGAAGGAAGAAACTATTACGAGTTCACAAGTCTGGTGGGGTTTTGCAAAGCATTTAACCAAGAGAACTGAATACACATGCATGCCACACTTTTAAGATACTAATTTGTAAAAAAAAAAAAAAAAAAAAGAAAAAAAATTAAAACCCATGTTTTACCACTTTACAGTTATGTGCTATTTGCTGTTTGTTCTACAATATTAATCCTAATAAAAAATATAGAATTTTGTCGTGTCAAAATTGTAAAAAAAAAAGTAATAATAATAATAATAATAATAATAATAATAATTACACTTCTTCTCAATCTTCTACTGATTTAAATAACTACATTTAATTAAAATGGTACTCCTACCATTTAATGTTTGTTCCAGTTTTGGTGAGAAAAGATTCACTTTGTAACACTTGCAATAAAACCCATATATTGAATTATATTGCAACCATGTGCAGTCATTTAATTCTCATAACCACACGGGCTACATGTAATTACAGTTAGACCACACACTTTTTTGTCAGGCATATCAAACCAATTATGTCAGAGAGAACATATGGGCAGAAGTGCACAGATGTTTTCAGATCTCCCTGTAGGTAGGTAGTACATGAGTACTATTGCAAAAGGAAAATAGCCTAATATGCCAAGCATGGAAACTTGCAAAGAGTTCATTTCTCACTCTTTAAAAGCAGAGTTTTGTGTACACAATGTTATTACAAGAGGCTGATAACATGGAGCTAATACGATTGGATCTTTGGCGCTCTTCTGACCTGAAATGTCACAGCTAACCACATAATTGTATAACTTCCATTGTACTCAGCAAAGTAAATACCTAAGTCTTCACGGTTCAGCCAAAAGCAGCTCATGTACAATTACACACGATGGTAACAATTCTAAATGTACAATTTACAGTTGTAAAATGTACTTTGAAAAGTGACCCACCTTTTACAAAAAGTTGATTTTCACATAAAATACATGGATAGGCAACTCAAATCACATTTCTTCTGCTACATGACATGTGACTGCAGGTTAAAATCTAAGTGTTCTTAAAAATCATACATTCAGTCTCAGTTTTCATTAAAGTTGATCTTATGACTCTGTAAGACAAAGTCACAGACATGGAACTGACTACCTTTTTATTTCAATTAAGAAGATTTGCCATGTGAAAAAATAGGTTAATCAAAAGGTTATAAATTGTCTATGAAACATAATGTTGATCCCCACCCTCTTGTGTTCGACCACAAACCACCCATGCCTTTTCGTGTTCCACTGCAGAATCATAAGGGTGCTGGGTGTGCAAATGTGCATAATTGGCCTCAGTGCAATCAACACCAATTACACAACACAGTAATTGGCTTTAGAGCATTTAACCACCCAGCCCATCATTAGGTTGGAGCAGGCACCAGCACGCCAGCGACAGTGCTTATTGCAGCACTTTATGATAGCACAAGAACAGCTTTGAGAGTAATGACAAAAAAAAAAAAAAAAACTGTGGTAAGTAACACATGTAATCCACTGCCTTGTTTTGTATAAAAAGACTGAAAAGTCTGATTTGTAGAGCAAATCCTTGGTGTTTGTTTTAAGACAACATATTTTTCAGGCTATAAGTTGTGCTTTTTTCTATAGTTTGGCTGGGCCTGCGACTTATAGACAGGTGTGACGTGTGTATTTTTTTTCCCCTCTTTATGACGTTTGACTGAAACATTAAATATTACAGTGAAGCATAATGGTGGCCACATTATGCTGTGGGGACGTTTTGCAAGAGCAGGAACTGGAAAACTAGTGAGGATAGAGGGAAATATGAATTCAGCAATCAACAGAGATTTCCCAGATGAATAGTTATATGCAATTTGTATGCTTGTATGTAACCTTATTTAACCAAGCATGTCTTATTGAGATTAAAAATCTCTTTTTCAAGAAAGACCTGGCAGTAACACACCAGCAATTACAAATCTAACTAGTTTTTTGGCTTCCTATCAGTTTTTAATCATTTTGTAAAATGCAGGCTCTGTTGAGAATAAATAATTCTGTGCTTCCCTCTTTCTCCATTAGCTATTTGCATGCTCGTATATACATACATACATGCACTCACTTACAGCACATGCGCGCAAAGCTAAAGCTAAAGGAAATAACATGTTAGGGAACGCCCTCAAAGCAAAGGTTCAAGGAAATGACACACTACGGAACACCCTCTTTTGGGCGTAGCTTTAGATAGAGGCTATCAAAGGGAGCTACAAACTGCTGTATGCCGCCATTTTGCTCTGTTAGCCCATAAGGATAGCATGAAAAATTGACCAGCTGCATTTTGGCATTAATAAATGGAATTCATGAATTCAACTCACTGACTCTTCTTCAACCTCATACATCAAGAACCTCATGGAGAAAGGACATTCTCATTCAGTTCATAATAGGGTATTTGTGTGCAGAATACTGGCGAAAGAGATTAATTTAATTTAATTTGAAATAAGGCTGTAGTATAAAATGTGTAAAAAATGAAGTGCTGCGAATACTTTCCAGATGCACTGCATAAGTCAAATATGTCTTTCACTTATGTAGGTAACAATGGTTTTTCTTTAGCATAACTGTAGCTACCTGCCACATGGGCAACCACATATATCTAGTTGCCTTTAAGATGTTATATTATAACAAATTGAGCAATACCACGTAGTGCCATATGGTGCACATGCAACACATATAATTCATTGAGCTTTTCCTGAGTAAATCAGACAAACTTGGTTGATATTTTTCATTGCATTACATCACTTAAGTCAGTTGTTCCTCTATGTCTGCTTGTTTCCTTTTTATTCTGTTTTCTATTCCCCTTCCTGTGCCATTGCCCTTGTTCTTTTTGCACCTTATAGTTTTTCAGCTAAATCTTTCCCTGCTCCAATATTTTCTTTAAAATTTTCTTTGACACAACTGATGTCATACCTCATTTGTGGTTTTCTGTCAACAAAACAAGATTATAGCCCTTTACTGTAGTTGTATAGAAGAACATGATTTATTATTTATAGCTTTTTTTGCCTACTTCCCATTTTCAGTGGGATGCAATGTTGCTGTAAAATACAAGGGTATAAATGGAACATTTTCAGAGCTGATTTTAATGGATAATACTTATGGGGTTGTAAACACAGAAGGACATTAGCTTGTCTTCACTCTCCTGACAAAGTCCCCTATTACAGATTTATAGCATGTCTTTTCCTTCAACTATTCACTCAACATTCTCAGTTCAGCCTCTACTTTGAGAGCATGATTATCTGTGAATATTTGTCCACTCGTTATTCTGCAAAATCATGTTCACATTGCCTCTTATTGTACTTCCATGCATGCTGTGTGTAACAATCCTCATGCAGCTAGAAGTGCAACTGGAAATGTTCCAGCACCTAACAGTCAAACTGTTGGTGCTGGTACATGAAAGACACACAAACATGTGATACTCTTACTTATCCATAACATACATTCTCTCAATTTTAGCTTAGAGAAATACGAGCAGTTAACAATCACATAGATATAGAAACTAAAATAAGCAAACATTTAACACCCACAGCTAGTATAGAACATCAATTCCATCAGCAATTATTTCAAAGAAACCTGGTAAATTTATTGTATTACTACAGATTTA
Organism: Brachyrhaphis roseni; assembly: GCA_903066815.1. NCBI lineage: Eukaryota > Metazoa > Chordata > Actinopteri > Cyprinodontiformes > Poeciliidae > Brachyrhaphis > Brachyrhaphis roseni. The sequence continues at coordinate 6,540 of CAEFZY010060717.1, forward strand.
TTCGTCTTTTTTTGAATATTTGTTTACAACTTTGAATTTAGATTTATTTTTTTCTTGACAATTGATCTGCAAGGTTCCGGAGGATTTCAGCAGCCTTTTAGCACATTCAGAAACAGGAGAACCAAGATAAAAGGCTTACACAACAAGAAAAGAAAAAAACAAAAAACAGACCAATCATTCAGTCCCAATTCACATCCAAATTAAAAAATGAGGTAATCCGACATAATGTGTAATTAACTTCTTTTGCGCTCAAAAGAAAAACGAAAAACTTTCTAAACAAAATTCTGCCTTTTTTTCATCATCTTTGAGCTTTCAAAGTGGAAAGAAGATCTTTCTTTCAAGCTCCCACTTTCTCTGCTTTAATTGTTAAGTAGTTAGGAAGATCTTTGATGTTGGTTTCAGAGAATTTGCAAAACCCTCAAACCACTTGACTAAGAAAAAGAAAAGCAATTTACTAGGACTTTTTTCCCTGTTGTCACACTAAAAGGGTAAAATAGCGAGCAGAAAAAAAAGGTGAACAAAAATAATCTATGTATCCAATTGAGCAGCTTTTAGGTGATACATGTTATAATCTTTTAACCCATAATAATAAGATAAAATAAATGCATTGTTTGTAGTAAGTTTTACTTTTTATGTGTTACTATAAAGTAGCACTAAATTGTGAAATTATTTTCCATATACCTGAGCTCAAAACACTTAGAACACCTAAAATCCTCAGAATTATGAATAGTATTCTTTTTTTAAATTTTTGTTGGCTCTAGTGGCTTTTATTTGAAAGTAGTCTGGCAGGAAAGACAGGGGTAAGACATGCGGCAAATGTCGCAAGGCTGGGAATCGAACCCGCGACTACCGCCACGAGGACTAAGGCTCTCCATACTTGGGTCGTGCTTTGCTGCTGCGCCACCACAGCACCCCCGATGAATAGTATTCTTTTGGAAATATCAATATGTTTTATTGCAGGGGGGTTCATCTTCAAATGCACAAAATAGTGCCAGCACTTGACATCACCTTCAAACACATGGATCATAATGAAGTTTTGACACCATCTGTGCTCGTGTCAGTGAACATCTTACAGGTGATGTAAAGCACTGCAAGACATAAAGGCAGAAACATGCCTTTGTTGGATTCACGCTGAAAAAATAAAACATTTGATGTATGTTAAAACCCGAAACAGGGAAAAGATGTGCTGCATTTTCAAATAGCGCGGTAGGATTCTGTTTGTTTGTTTTATTAACAACCTGAGACGCCTTCCTTGTCTTTTTGTTCTATTATTCACTTACTTTCTGTTTGTTCTGCTGAACAGTGTCTCCTCCCATGTTGTTCAGTCTGCATTTGTATTCCCAAGTTACTGCTCCCATTCACTAAGACTTGTTTGAGATTCTAATTTTATTGTTGCATTACTTATACAGCGCCAAATGCTACAACTACAAAATAAACATAGTGAGTGAAGATCGACTAAAGGCTCTAGTAGGTACACCTTGCTGGTACTGAGTTGGACCTTTTTTTTGCCTTCACAACTGCCTTGTTTCTTCACAGCTCAGATTCAACAAGAAGTTAAGAAGGTTGCGCTGAGATTTTGGTCTATATTCACATAATAAAATCTGGCAGGTGTTGCAGATTTGTAAATCCTCGTGGTCAAATAGCTTGAGATATGGAAACTTTTTGTCATGGTAAAGGAATCAGTTTGAGATGGTCAGCAACAATCCTAAAAGGCCCAAAGTGTTCCAAGAAAATATCCCCCACACTTTACACCACCACTGACCTGCACTCACAGTAAGTAAACCAATACTTATTGATGTAACACCAATCAAGACTCAAATATCCCACCGTGCTTTAAAAAAGACTGATACAACAACCTGTGAGTTAAAATTCTAATGTTGCTAATTAAAAACTGAGATTCCTTTAAAAAAAAAAGAAAAACATTGTTTCCAATACTTTACTGATCAAATTAGGTGAGCCTGTGGGAATTATTGCCTCAGTTTCCTGTTCTTATACTCTAAGGACTGTCACAAAGATGGTCTTTTGCTGCTGCAGCTGTAAACCATCTGCTTCAAGGTGTTGTGCATTCAGAGATTTATTTCACATATCTTGGTTTCCACTTTTGATTTTCTTTCATCTTAAACCAGTCTGCCTGTTCTTTAATCACTGACAGTCAGATAGATAATTTCTATTTTTCTCTACCAACCTCAGAAAATATAAAAAAACAAACATACAGTTGCTCCTTGCACATATCTTAAAGCAAGACTTTAAAGATTAAAGACACTTTGGTCAGAGGGCCAAATTTCCATTGAGCAAAATCCAGCAAAACTATCAGAGCATTTTCGGAGGCTATGCCACAGGAATGAAAACATTGACTTTGTCAGTCAACAAAGTAAAGAACCAACACCATTCAAAACAGTAATGGGGCTGAGTTGCTGAGTTACATGGTCAGATGGGATCAAAATAAAAGTATCTGGCTTCAAACATCAAAGGTTGGTTTTGGTGTAGACAGAGAAACAGGCATACAGAAAGTACGTCCTCACCTACTGTGAAGAGTGCTGGTGAATCTTTGATGTTGAGTGGCTGGGTTTTTTTATTGAAGAGGCCTGTACACACTGTTAGAATACACAGTTTAATGGATTTAAATACCGACAGATTAAAAATTTACTTTGATGTACAATATATTCCACTTGCTAACCCCCATCGTACAGCACAAAAAAAAAGTAATTGATTTGTTGTCTTGGCACAATTACACTAAAATACCCCAATTACCATAACACAAACCTTTATTTTATGATGAGACAAAAAGGAAAAATGGTAATACATAATTTTTTATGTATATGATTTTTGGGGGGGCTGCACAGTGGCGCAGTTGGTAGCACTGTTGCCTTGCAACAAGAAGGTCTTGGGTTCGATTCCCAGCCTGGGGTCTTTCTGCATGGAGATTGTATGTTCTCCCTGTGCATGTGTGGGTTCTCTCCGGGTACTCCGGCTTCCTCCCACAGTCCAAAAACATGTCTGTTAGGTTAATTGGTTTCTTTAAATTTTCCCTAGGTGCATGTGCATAGTTGTTTGTCCTGTCTGTCTCTGTGTTGCCCTGCAACAGACTGGCGACCTTAGCTGGAGATAGGCACCAGCACCCCTCCTGACCCCATTAGGGACAGAAAATGAATGGATGGATTTATATTTTTTTTTTCCAACTAGAAGGATATAATTGTAAAAGACAGTGTAAATACAAATGAAATGCTGGTAAACGGATGTTGAGTTTTGGTAATTTAGAAGGCCACTTTATCCTTATTATAAAATAAATGTAATCATGAGAAAATCAATTTGAATTTATTCGGCATTACAGAATAAAGTTATAACTATATCCGTGAGTTATAACAACTCACAATTATCATCCACTATAGTCAGGTGGTTTGTACCTTTAGAAGTGCTGAAAGGAGTAGAAGGCGAAGATAAATGTTCAGTGACACTGAGATGCATTAAAATGAAAATTCTGCTCACAAATTTAATTTGGAACAGCCACGAGTGTCTGATTCACTGATTTTCCACACTGTGGATGTGCTGTGAACTCCATCACGGACCCAACACATCCCCCCAGTGTGAGCAAAACTGGCTCAGGAAATCTGTTTCTAGGTCTGAAGAGAAATTCTGGACTGCCTTCAACAGTTTCAAAAGATTCCGCTGTGTGGTACGAATAAGCTTCATTCCTGAGAGAAATAAACATTTCAGGGTGTGGCCTAAATGGTTTATAAACACAACAAGCACAGAAATAATCACTAATGCTTTCCTTGAAAACTGGTCAAACAAACCAACCCGAGGGGTGAGACCATTCAGATGTCAAGTCACCAGAGGTGATGCATGGAATAAGGTTCAGATTAGATGGTGAAATTAGGGGAAATAATATTAACTATTAAAAATTGCACTTTATTCTTTTTATTCTGCATTGAAATTGAAGGAATTTAAACTAAAGTCAAGACTACTCAAATATCTCATCCAGCTAAGTTTAGTCTTCTGTCTATCACATAATAAATTTCACAGGGTCAAATATTGTTCTGCTTATTTCAACATATAAATGTGTGTATATCAGACATTTGAAGCCTTTGTCAGTAAAATACAGGTGGAATAGCACAGGATTTTAATACACTGAAGCTATTTTAATTCACCTGAAAGTACCGTACAAATTACCAACATATTAAACTCAACATATCATTTTGTGGCCTGCAGACATCACGTAGCGCCTTATTTCCTTAGTTTTATTGAGCCTGACAAAAATTTGCCATGAGCAGTTAAATATTGCATAGGCGTATAACTATAAATACTGTAAAAATGCTGCAGTGATAAAAATCTCTTAGGGCTTCTTTAAATTTTGCAAATTTCTCAAAACTGGTTTTCAAAGGTATTACATTTATGGAGAATGTTTCGTTTTATTACCAAAGTTTCTCAAAAAAATTTGCATTATGTTTGTATGTCTGCATATTGACATGTAACTTTACAGTTTGCCACAAAATCAAAAAGACGGTTTTTAATGGAAAAGTCTTGTTCAAAAAGGCCTTCAGAGACACCCTGTTTAGTAGAGCTGGTAAAATTGTGTTGAAAAAAAACTGTTTCTAATTTCTGCTATGCAGTCATTTAAATAAAAGAACTAGGATTTATAAAATCTGTTTCCTTTGTAATTATTAAATGAATTTTTCTACAGAGACTTGTGTTGCATATTTGAAGTTTTAAATTCACGCACAAAAATGTATTTTGGAAGAAACTTTGAGACTTCTGCTATCTTTTTGATGTACAGTACTTCTTGAAAAGAAAGCTATACATTTTTGAGGGTAGACTCTCAGTCTTATGGGCTATTAAAACTATTCGGCAATGCCCTCTAAGATGCCTGTGTAGCTCAGTGTTGCTTAGGGTAAACTTGCAAAACATTAATTCATCAGAGCAGAAAACAGTTTTGATTTTCCCTTTCATATTCATATGTACTTGTTTGTTAATATGTGTATTATCATTTCATTTTCAGATTTGCTGTGAAAATGCTTATGGTCCAACACATTCTACCTTTGGCATCAATTCAAAAGTCCAAAAAATAACCGACTGAAAACATGATAAAAATAACAGAAAAAGACATGAATTTATGCTCATGTCTTTCTGCATGGTATGCACACTGATTTTAAATGACAAGTTAACCGGAGAGTAACTAATTGGGTTGAAATGCATAGGAAGAGCAAGAAAGATAAGCGGAGGGAGGCAAGAGAAGAATTACTGTTTAAACAGAAGAAGCAGGAAGTGTAATTTGCCTAAAGGTGGAGGGCTGAGAGAGTGAGAGCATGAGACTGAAAGAAGATTAATCATGAGCCAAAATGAGAGAGTGGAATGAAAAAGGCAAGCAAAAGGCTGTAGATACCGGGTGATAGAAGAATATTAGCGTCTCAGGGAAAAGGGCAGAAAAGAGAGATTATTTACTCACATAATTTACATACAGCATTTAGAAAAATACTATTTGCTGATTATAGGAATTCTAACACATTTTTTAGGTGTTGATTATTCCTATATTCTATTTTAAGGCAGTGATTAATTCAATGTTAAACACAAACACCAAATACTGGCAAATTTTCATAATTCAGAAAAAAAAATTAAAAACTGGATTTTGGCAACAAATCATTTAGCTCCTGTGAAGGGAAGTTATCATATTTCAATAAAGGAATTACATCCATGAATGTGTAGCAGGGAACAACGCCCTTTCAAACTTAAACTAGGATTTGTCTAAATGTAAACCTAGTTATGCATGTCTCAACTAACTCAAAAAAATATACCGTAATTTCCGGACTATAAGCCGTGACTTTTGTCTCACGCTTTCAGCCCTGCGGCTTATACAATGATGTGGCTTATTTATGCATTTTTCTAACGGCCACCAGGGGCGCTCAAGCACAAAACGTAAGAGTGAGAAAGGGGGATGTATGTGTAGAGGAAGACGCAAGTTCAATGTAACGTAACACGTCTCCTTGCTCAGGAGGAAGATGAAGACGGCTCTCAGTGACTTTTACCGGTATGTTTTTTT
>CAEFZY010060720.1:0-40976 GCA_903066815.1 Brachyrhaphis roseni
TATATATATGTGTGTGTTTCAGCCGAGATTGTGCATAATTAATTGCAAATGGAATAGACAAAAAATATATATATATTTTTTCCAATTTTAAAACAAAGATAAATCCATCTTTAAGCCGCTGCATCATAATTAAGTTATTGATTATTTTTTGTGCTTTGTGAATATTCAGCAAACAGACACGGACTTCCCACCGACAGTAATTGCAGAAACAATCTTTAATTATGCAAATAAATGCTTTTTGTTGTTGCCACGTCCAGTTAAAGGATTTAATCACACAGGCAGCCTGGAATTAACCTTTCAGCTGCATCAAACAGGCTCAAAATGAGCTCCCTCCACCGACGCCAAGCAAAAGCAGACGGCATCGATAATTTGCATGCGCTTTTTTTTTTTTTCAGTCTAAATGGAAGAACTCTGTTTGAACTTTGAGCCCCTGTAGCTTTGCAGCCTTAAACTGAACTCTACCACTGCTGATTTTTACAGTACTTTTGCTCAAAGGGGAATTCCTCCCTAACCTCTAGAACTTATGAACCCTTTACATAATCAACCTGATAATGTCAAAAATGCTCGCTGTCAAGCTAAAAGCAAAGCTACTTTTCCCTTCTTCCACCGAGAAAAGAGACAACTTTTTATCCCAGTGCATGTTTTCACCTGACAGACTCAAAGAATTGATTTTCCAAGCACACAGTACCGTGCTTAAGTCACAGAATGAACAAATTCTCACAGAGGTTATTTTAGATCACCGTGAGGCTGCATTGCATCTGCATTGACATTATATCCTCACACTCCTGCATTTTTATGTCATTTAATTCATCTTTGCACTCTTGTGGCAGTCATTGACAACAGCCATTGACTCATGCTCTTAGAGATCATGCTATCTTTTTATTTTGAATTAAAGAAACAAAACCACGTTAAAATGTGTTCAGTAGCACTCATTTCACTCTATTACCATTTTATGCTTTTGGGTTTTAATGCTGCTGTACTTGAATTTAGGGATGCAAGAAAGAGCTGCGACAGGACGATTCATAATTAAACCAGTTGTGTGGGTATTGATTGATGATTGATTATTATTGTTTTAAAGTAATTTTCTATAATTTACATAAAGCCCACTGTAGGGAAAAGCAGTTAAATGACTTCAATAAATAATCTTCACCACAAAAGAGCACTCAGTTATTTTGCTTCATGTTATAATGTTCCATATTTTACATAAATTTATACTAAATATAAAGTCTACATAAAATGTACGTCACGTGACATGGGATTAAAGCAGTTTTACAAACTTTGTTTGGTGAAACCTGGTCTCAGTGAAGAATTTCTCTAACAGCCGTTCCAGAGGTGTGACGTAATCCCCAGGTACGTCGGCGCACATGCGCAGAACGCACGGCTGCGGGGGAGCGATAACACAAAAACAATGGCGGACCGCGTTGTTTTGCTTAACCTGTTCAACTCCCTAAAATAAATACTGATGTTACATGAGCACTTGTGAGACGGGTTACTGTTTTCTAAATGTGGTGGAAGCTAATCGTCAAATGCGCGTTTCGACAACCTAATAAAATCACAGCGCCATCTAGTGGCATGTCATGACAACTACAGAGATATAAAATGAACACCTGGGACTTCAACAGACTGTAGAAAACTACAGAAGAACGCAATAATCAAATACACACTGACATGTAACAAAGAATTTAGGGCTCATAAGAAATACTGCCATATTTACCCAAATTAATAAAAGTCTGTACCTGTGTTTCCTTGCAACATCATAAAGGAGTTAGTGCCTACATTCAGCAATCGTTGGGTGAGAGACAGAGTTCGCCTTGGTCGTGTCGTCTGATTGTGGAACGTTTTCCCAATCAACACCAGAAAATACCGACAGTTTGCAGGCAGCGGTTTTATTAAAACATAGCTTAGACATTAAAGTTTTGTTTTGGTCTAAACCTAAACAGAAGAAAACCTGGCTATGAATACAGGAAGACATTGAATCATGTATAAATTAAGTCTGCCAATAGTTTTAAAGTTTAAATCAGGTTGAACAATTTGCATCACCCACACTCTGCAATCATTATTTTAAGATCTTTGACTCTGTGTTAGAGCACTGCTTTTTTTCCATAGGCCACTGCTCTGGTTTAGCCTGTTGTTGCATGAATGCTGAACCTCTCCGTCCATCGCAGCATCACCTTCTTCTCTACATCGTGACTATCACTTCTTCCTGCGCATCTTCTTTCTTCTTGTCTCTACCTTAAAGTTTCACCAGCTGTCTCCCGGCCTCACTTTCCATTTTCTCCATAAACAGTGTCCTCCTTTCCATAAAGTCCTTCAATAAAATATCCTTTAACCTGCTGCTGGCTCACCATCTCCAAAACCTCACTTAACAGCTTAGTGAAACACGCTGCATATCCAACATCAATAATGCACCAGTCAACATGTTGTACTGTACACAGAGCATGTGGCTACATCCCTTTAGCGTTGTCAGTCCAAATGGATTTTGGTGTCTCTGCATGTGGCTGCCACAATGGATAACCCAGGACAGACTTTTTTGGGGGGTTGTAATTGTGCAGCTGCAACTGTGGTTTTTAAATCTTAGTCAAATATAATTTTGAGACATTAAACTGTAACTTTAAATCATCAACTAGTGGATAAATCCATGAAATGATACATATTTTTTAAATCCTGCAAAAAAAAACCCACACACACACACTAGTTGCGGCTATGCATATGGACCTGTGTAAGTTTGTGTTTCGTTGCTGTCTGCCGAGTCATGTTTGCTCTCTGAACACTTTATGAAGCTTGATAGTGGTATCAATGCCCCAGTGGCATTTGCTTTAATGGTCTTATCTTAATCATCACCAGAGTTCATCATCGGGATGAGAGTCAGAGGAACAAAAGGATCTTGGTGAGCGCTGCCCCGCTGATGAACTGGGATGAGGCGATGCTCTGTGACCTGGATATTATTTTAGAAAGGGTGACGGTGTCGGCACCAACACACCACTGCGTATGTTGTGTTGTGTGACTATGTGTTTATGTGTGACCTTGTATGTGATACATTGTAAGGACCATTTTTTTTCTAACGTATACGATGTTGAGGGGACGCGCTGCTCCTTGTGGGGCCTAAAGCCTGCAGGAGGGGGAACCGTTGCACGTTGACGAGATTTCCGCCGCTTCTATACAGTTTTCATCCAAGATTGTTCTGTATTTAACTCCATCAATCTTCACATCAGCTCTGACCGGCCTGCCTGTCAGTCCTCTGAGTCTGTTCTCTGCCTCAAAATGTGTGTTCCATGCAGGCCAAAAGCTCAAATTTGTTCTCATTGGAGGGAAACACGTTCTTCCACATCGTTTCTGTGTCTCAAATGTCACATGCACCAATCTGTAAACTTGATTCTTTGCAGTTTTTTTTTGGTCACTCAACCCTATTTTTTGTCTGGACATTTCTTCATAAAAGCCAGATTTGCACAAGTTTACATAAGTGTCCTAACAAAAACAAAATCTCCTACTTGAGCTTCTGATCGCCGCAGCTCCTCCAGAGTTGCTGATTAACTCTTGGCTGCTTCTCTCATTAATTGTCTCAGTCCCCGTTATTAGTAGGTTTGCAGTTGAGTCATATTCTTCCCATTTTCACTTGATGGATTGATCAGAACTCTGTGACATGTCCAAACCTTTTTACAACCGATTTGTGCTCTCAAAATTATTTTCTTTTCTTCGTAAAGTGCCTCGTGTCGAGATGACATTTGTTGTGAACTGGCGCTGTATAAGTAAACTGAATTGAATGAATTTTGTTTCTCCCTGAACTGTCTGCTATATTTCTTCTTCTTCAGGAAGCTGTCTGCTCACTTATTCTTTACTCTGAGACTTTAACAGAACAGCCGAGGTATATTACACACAAGCAGACTGTGGTTACTAATTAGGCGACTTCTACAGGCAGCATCAGCATCAGAGTAAAGTAGCAGAATTGATATGCACGGCATGCTGTACCTTCCAGATGTTTTTCTCTTTTTTTTAACCAAGAATCATTGTCATTTTGATGATGATCATGATGATGATGATGATGACTCCTGATTCAGTACATGTAATTTTGACCTTGGTAATGCAGGCTGTTGAGTGGCAGATCTTGGCAACTTTACACACAACCAGAGTGTGAGCGGCATGTGTAAGAACTGTTTCCACAGCAGATCTCAGACCATTTCTGGGAAGGCTGAAAGAAACAGTAGAGTTGAAGGTGGATTCTGGTTTTCTTGTACATTAAACCCATAAAGGTTTAAAGAGAACTAAAGTAACATTCAAATTTGTCAGGCGTAAGATGTAAGTAGAACGTGAGTTGCTTTAAAGCAGAGCTAGCTACAGCCAGTGTGAGGTCAGAAGGTGTAAACCAGGAGACGAAACAGTTTTGACATCTAAGCCGGTGCTTTTCCTCTTCCTCTGCACACACAAATGACATACTTATCTTCCTTTCTTCTTCTTTCCTCACCATCTTCTCTTTTTCTCACTATCACAGTCCTTTTATCTCCCTCTCCTTCCCTCTGGTCATTTCTGCTGAGCTGTGAGGACTGAGAACAAGGTGTCCCATGGATGTGGAAAAATGTGAAGATCATTGGAAGGTGTGACAACAGAATGTCTTTTTAAACCCCAAGGGTATAAAAGATCAACCACCCCCCCACCCCCAAACCAAAATTGGAAAGAGGTCAAAGCAACAACTTCAGGAAGTTCCTGAATAATCTACAAGTTCCAGAGCCGGAGTTTGTTTCTGTAAGCGTTTTTATCGTCTTTAATTTGACCCCAACATGAATCACAAGAAATATCGCCGTGATGTGGACGGGATGCATTCGGCCCTTAACTGTTACTAATTATTCATCTTCCTGTCGTTTGATCTGATATCTGAGTGTCAGGTTCCTGTCCTCTTTTCCTTTCCTTTCCTGACCCTGCACTCCCTCGCTCGCAGCTCCCATCCTCTCCCTGAACGGGCTCTGCTGCAGCACAACGCCTGTGCGCGGCGATGCTGAGGGAGGTCGTCGTTCGGTCACTGCGTAAAGCCGAGTCGCATTGTGACTTGGAGCTGCAGAATGTGCCATGGTGCATTAGTGCGCTGCCGCCTGGCCAAGCATGAGGCAGCGAGAGAGATGGGGAGAAAGAGGAGGAGGAGGAAAGCAGAGAGAGGAGGAGCAAAAGTGAGGAGGAGTGGGAGGCAGGAAGTAGGCAGGGGACGAAGAGGAAAAGGGTTGGGAGGGGGGGAAAGTGAGGACATGAGCGCACTTACAGAAGCAGCAGCTCCGAGGCTCCGGGGGCACAGGTCCTTGTAAGGTGGATCATCAAATATGAAAGAATATGAAGGTGTGTGTTTACACTGGAACGTACAGTAGCACTCATCTTCACTTCCCTCTGCTCGCTCCCTTGCTCTTCCATTTCCAAAAACTTCTCATCTTGACAATTGTCACATTTTCAAAGCTTATACCTGTGTGTATGTGGGTCCTGTAAAGATTTTGATCAGAAGGGAAAGTAGCTCTGAGCTTGCAATGTTTTTGTTGTTGTTGTTGTTTTTCTTAATTGAAACCGTTAGATTGTCTCAATACTACCTTATGCATGCAATGAGTGGAATGGTTGTATTTACCCAGAATGCCCTTCTCTATAGTCTACTTCCTGCTTTTGGACTCACCAGTCTGCTTGGCGTTCACATGTGCATTTGAACTGCACCAGATTTCACTTTAATCAAACCAAGACTTAGGTTTCTATGTGAACCAGAGTTTGCTTTTTCCATCCATATCAGGGTTCGAATGCGCATTCACACTTGAATCACACTAGCGTTTGATTGGACCGAACAGGGCTTGCGTGAATGCATGGTATGTCTTAGCTGGATCCTAATTGGATATTGAGAAAATCTGTTTGAATCTAGCAATAAGAAGTCATTCTCCTGATTAGATACAGCATGCTAATACTGGAGTTAGTCCCTCATTATCACAATCTGTCCGGATTGGCTCCCGGTGTGGTTTTCTGTCTGCTTCCTGGCTCAATGTGTCGTTCATTATTTCCTCTACAACGTGGTTTTAACTTTATCAAGATGTCTTCAACATGTTTATGTCACTAAATACATTTCTGCCATGTGATTGGCTGAGTCACAATTAAACAGGCAGACATAATTAAATAATCAGTGAGTGTAGGACCCAATGGGCTGTTTTAAAGCCTATTACAGTTAAGTTCAATATTATGACAGATTTATGTTCAAAGTAAATATTTAACTTTTCCGATGTGTATCACCTGACTGCTTATCACCAAGAGATTAATCCTCAAAACAAACAAACAGTAGAAACATCAAAAAAGCTGGTCAGGAATAATAGGAGGTTTTGGCTGCTATAAAGACAATAAAAACATTTTCATTCGTCTTTGAGAATGATAAAAAAATAATTTGTACTTGCCATTTTCACCAAAATGTAGAGATTTTTTTTTTATTATTGTCTAAAATTATTTAACATTGTTTTATGATCTTTTCAGAGATCATTTTCTCATTTCCAATCAGGGACAAGCATTTGGTTGAACAAAAAAAGAATTTTAGATCAAAGAAAAATTCATATGTGCCAAATATGTAAATGTTTTTTTTTTTACCAAAATATTTTTATTTGAGATTTTCCAGTTTGAAAACACAATCGTGTTCCAGTCTGAACACGCTTGTTTTCTAATTACTACATAACAGCAACATAAAACTATAATCCCATTTTGTGGTTATGTAAATGTTATTTTTTTATCATCACATAAAGTCCAATTTATTTGAGCAATCCTCCATTAAAGCAGCTAACATGCACCCTAAAGCCTTTGAAAATAATAAACATACAGCACAGATTGGAGACAAGATTACTCTAAGCAGGTTAATCATACTTCCAATCCCTCTCTGTGTGCCGGTGGCTGTCCTATTGGGGCGCTTTGCAGAGCAGGACCTGATTTTGTAAAGCCAATAGAAACAGACAGAGTGTGAGTGGATGATTTAATGGACCAATAAGAGTGCTTGCCGTAAGGCTGCGGGGATATTATCTCATTTCCATGCTCTTCCTAAGCAGGTTTAGACCACTCTGAATAGCCAGTAGCTAATCGGCAACGCACCAAGTGGATGAATTATAGCTAATGCATGCTCACGCTACACATATGTGCCGGCTTCACTGTGTTGTTTAAAGAGCCACGTGCAATTAAAAGTAAAAAAAGAATGTAATTTTAAATGTGTAACTAATGAATAAATGTACATTTTAAAGGGTATGTGTCATGACATTGACTGTCACCATCTGAACTAGAGGAAGAGAGAAGAGGAGGTCACACTGACTGGTGTCCATCGAGGGACTTGTGCTGAAAGTCAAACAAGAAAGAGCTCTGCATCAAGGAGTCCCCGGCTCCTCTCCCGGGACGTGACCGAGGTCAAGGGAAGTATCTTAGGTCACAGCGGGGCTATGCTGCCCTCTTACTGTATCATTAAGTGATACACTCTGGCATGCACACACAAGGGTTTCGTACACATCGCGGGCGCCTCACATAAACACAAGCGCCTCTCGTGCTCCCTCTCTCCCCGCACACGCGTATCTGCGTCATCGGGCTACAAGGCCGGGTAACGACGAAGGCGGCGGCCCCGCGGGGGGACGCAGGCTCATAGCAGGAAGCCACGGGTTCATGGCCCGTCCTTGACCTCGCACCGGACCCGGAGAATGATGGGGAGTGAAAGGCGAAGTTGCTTATTAAAGAAATGAATCAAATATGAGTTTTAGGCCAGCTAGAGAGAGTGGGGACATTGATTAAAGGTCTTGAGAGCTCAAAGTGAAAATTTAAAGTGATGCATGATGACTGAGTCATGAATTATTAAGTTTACTAACTTGTTAAATGTGGCTGAAAGCTTTGGAAAAAAGGCAAGTCGGTGGTAAGTGATAGATTGGAGTTTTATTGCAAACTTTAGGGGAGACGGAAGTTGTGACATTGATATTTGAAAGTTTTCAACGCCGTCATTTCCAGGATCTGCCTGAGGTGTTTGTCATTTGTGGCTCTTTTCAAGGATAATCACTAAAGGCAAATGTTTTTGTGATCTATTTAATTCGAAAAGTCAGAAAGAAAACATCATAGATATGAACTAGGATGTTTTTTATTTGATTTGTCTGTTGCAAACTTTAACAAGACATAGCATACTTATGAGAAAATTCATAATTTGAATAAAGACATTTTGAAAATCATACAACATTAATATATTTATTATAAATATTCAAATTACCAAGTTATGTAGTGATTTCCATCCATTAAAATGTTTTGGTTTTATAGCATTTTGATAGAGGACTGCTTAAAATGCTTAACTTTCTCAGAAAGATATTTTTGAAAGTTTAATATTTCTTTTATGTTGTCATGTAGTCACAGTTGAGACCAAAATTATTCATACCTCAGGCAGATATTAATTAACAATAATTCTAATAAACCAACATGCTTGTTTCCAGTAGGAAATGACAGGTATGATATAAGAATGTGAAGGAGAATCACAAAAAAATATATATTTACATTCTAGAATGAAATTGATACGTCAAAAATGATTTAGACCCAACAATCAGTGGGAAAATCCTTAATGGCATTAATTTACAGTAATCAAATCAGTGAGATGCTACATATTATGGAGAGCGGCGAGAGAACAATTCCAAAATGTAACCTTTTTTTTTTTCTTGACAAAGCTGCCGTCCGTCACGTTTAGTTCGCCGATAGGTCAAATGGTCGATAGCTGCAAACAAGGTGGCCTCCTGCCTGCTGTGAGAATCGATTCGCCTTGCCCAGGGGAGAATACAACTGTCCCACTGCACATCAGATTCACATGCAGCCTGCAGCCTTTGGGATCCTTCTGACGTCTCCACGGCATTGGCAGGATTGATCTGTTTTACCAAAGGCCAAGAGCAAGGGGGTAACTGCTGATGCACCATCGATATGAGCACATCAGGATGTAGTCTGTATGTGGGACACAGGCGATGAAGACAGAATGTATCCATCTCTCTGTCATCCTTCACACAAAGCCTTATGCTGCATGTGGATCTGGATAAGTAGTGAATAGACATGCGGGTTCAGTTTAATAATAAAAAAAGGATTTGAAAAAGGATGTTTATGTTGTTTAAATTAAAATCAGTTTAGCTGTCTTTTTTTTAAAATCACTTTAAATGACAAACTATTTTCAATACTGTATTTTCTATAGTTTGTGAAGAAAACATATTTTCACACGTTTTTACAAACGAGAAATTGTTTTTAAAAAATAAATAAAGCGTTACATTACCGTAATAACGCCACATTATATTGTTCAAACGTGAGAAATGCTGTGAGAGCGACACAGTTACAACGCGGTGTAGCTCTGTTTTTCTTTTACAGCTTCCGTACGTAGCTTTTGGCAGCTCGTGTGCCTTGGTAACACGTTTCCGTGGCAACCATGGAGCGCTCTAACACAAGCAGGAAACGAGGCCGCGGACGAGGTAAGAGCAGGTAAACAACTTAACAAAAAAACCATTGAAATCTGAAGTTTTTAGCTTCTGCTGAAGCCCTAGGTCTGAATTTTTTCCACATGCGTAATCTCTGAACTCTAGCAGTTGCGTACTAAACCATATTACGTTACGCATAAAAAGTGATATTATATTGGCAAATGGAGGAAAATCCTCCCTGCTAGCTTCACTTCTGAGGTTCTGCAGCTCTGTCATTGTGGTTTTGCCTCACAGGAAGAGTTCCCGTAAAGCTTCATCTGGTGGGCCGGTACTGCCAGATGTTGATCCTGACAGCTCTGAGCTGCTGGCGGAGGTGAGGTCAGAGTGGAAACATCACAACCTGCTGAATAATTGTGCTGACGCCATGTTTGATTCGTTTCAATAAACAGACATGTGTAGATGATGGTCATTATGACACATAGGGTGTTTATTACTTAACAAGAGAATATCTGGCATGTAGGCAAAAAGTGTTGTGCAAACAAAAAAGATTTGAAATTTTATTTTAATATTTTACCGTTTATTTTATAAAAATGAAAAGTAGTTGATTTTCTTTAGAATTGATTTATTATCTCTCTATCCATTCATCCATTTTTATCCAATTACGCCTCCATTCATAAGTCTGATTTTTCTAACATGCATTCATCCATTTTTTATTCATTCATTCATTCATGTATTTTTTTTTTACCATTTTGACCAAGAGTCAACGCATCCATACGTTCCTCCGTCCAACTGTCTATTAATTCATCTCAGTCTGTGATCATCATTATAGCTGATGATTTTACAGCTATAGAATCATCAGCCATAAGGACAACATTTTTGTTTTAATGCTTTAAAACTTGCCTAAGACAAACTGAACACTGACTTTAGAAAACAGTTTTGACATAACAATGTGCCCTGTAAAAATGAACTGTCAGTGCAATCAAATAAAAATAGTTTTTAATGGTACCAAGATTACTGAGCGCCATTAAACAGAAACAACAAGGATCACTGTCTATTATGTCTGTTTAAAGCTGGATTATAAAAATGCTTTTTCATTTTGCCCAGGAGGAACTCCCAGCCATCCATGTAGCTTGCCTGTATGGTGAACTGCAGACTATCCGGCTCTTAATAGAGACCAGGCCGTTGTGGGTCAACCTCAGTGATTCTAAAGGTCGCCGGCCCCTGCACATCGTTCTGTCCTCACAACGGTTCTCCAACACGTACACCATTTTCAAATACCTGATGGCGCAAGGAGCTGATATCAACGCGTAGGGCCCCTTCTTACAGAATAATTCTCTTTGTGAATATTGGTATTTAATTCAGCTGCATTTTTTATATATATATCCAACTGGATTTAAGAAGAACTATTGACTGTAAAACAAATTAAATAATGAATGAATTAATTTAAAAAAGCAAAGTATGGATTTTAAAAAGAAATGTTTCATTTTTGTCCCATGCTAGTACAACAAATTCAGGGGAAACCCCGTTGCACGTTGCTGCCTCCAGGGGCCTCCTCAGCTGCACAGAAATGCTCGTCAAGGCCGGAGCGGATATTTTGGCAAGGGACAAAATGGGACTGACGCCTCTGGACATGGCGCACATCTGGAACCATAGGACGATAGCACGGTATCCAGCTAAAGACGACGCCGAGCCGAAAGCACCTCAAAACAATCTTTTGTCGGATTGATTCAAACTGAGCCCTTCTGTGTTCTCAGGTACTTGAAGCACTGCTTGTGGTATTGCGAAAAGAAGGACGAAATGGAGGAGACAAGGTTGGCCCAGATGTTATACAGAGATCTCATAGAACTGGTCAAGCAGAAAAATCTGGATAAAAAGGTGAGCGCGTGACACGTAGCATATACACTGCAAAACATTAACGTAGAATTAACTACAAAGTCTCCATTAAGGTTAAAAAAAAAACTAGCTTCAGTTTCTCGATTCCAATACTTGAACGTTCTACAAAGCCTCGCAAAGGTATTCACATCCCTTGAACTTTTACACATTTTGGTCGCTTAAGTACAAACTTAAGATGCAGAAATTCACAGCTCAGGTGGGAGAGCCTGTTGCTAGGGCAACTTTTAATGTTCTTCACATTATGAAAGAGTGAAACTCACCAATGTTCTGCTTGCAGTTTACCACAAGCCATGTACGAGGACTCAACAAATATATGGAAGAGGTTGCTCTCCTCGAACAAGGCCAAAAAATTAAAGTAGAATTTTTAGGCGACAGCAGCATTATGCTGTGGGGATGATTTTCTACAACGGAGAGTCAAGAGAAAATTTCAAATACATTTAAGTTTTACGTGTAACTTGATCAAATGTAACGACGTTCAGGGGATTTCCTTCGTAAGGCTGTTTGTGTTCTTTACTGAACGTTATATATCACGAATAAAATGACATAAAATAAAATAAAAAATCATTCAAAGGATTCCTATTTATGAGTATTGTAGCAAAATATCTTCATTCTGCTCTCAGGTCACTTATTAATGCAGTAAATTCAAAGATGTGCTTACAATACTCCTTTAGGTACGATTATTACTAATAGTTCTCTTAGTTGAATTAATAAAAATATTGATGTTAATAATGATATAATTATATGATATATCAAGATAATTTCCCATATTTAGCATAAACCATTTAGTAGTTTGAATTGTTAAATGTTTGGACATTACTTTAATTCCACAGTCAAACTGTTTCAGACGCCTTTTCTCCATTTTTGCTTCAACAGTCCCTTATCGAAGAGAAGGTCGAAGAGTGGGCAAAGAAGAGAGGCTTGTCTCCGATGAAGACGCTCACGCCCAGATCCAAGGCGTCCAAATACCACAATAATTGCAGCTTACCGGAGCAGAGCAAGAGGCAAGCAAAACCTGCCAAGGGAGAGTCCAAACGCATTCAGGAAAAGAAGAACGTCTCCAAAGCACAGCAGCCCCGCTTACCCGACAGTCCCTGGACTGTCTTTGGCCTGCACCCAGAGAAAGCCTGCACAGAGCCAGACCTCAGGAAAGATGTCATCTTGTTGAAGGAGAGCATCAACCAGAGGTTTCACTACATGACCAAGTGGGACACAGAGCCTCACCTCGCTCCCGACCTGCCTCTGGACGTGATTCAGAGATTGTTGTTTCCCAGAGCGTTTCCTTCTCGGCTCAACACGTCACGGGACTTTGAGCCGCGGGACATCGAGAATATCCAGCACAAAGGATTCCCTCAGGGAATTAGCACCTCTCCCTGGACAGAGGTGGTCATGCACCTGGTTGAGGTCCTGGAGCTGGGACACTACTGGTCTTCCTCATGTCCAAGCAATAAAGTTTAAAATCCTTTATAACATCATGGTGGAAAAACTTTGAGGCTTCGCACGTGGATGTAGATGTTGTTAGAACAACAAACTCCCTACTTTAGTGTCAACAGTCTTCCTGAGTAAAACAACTTTGATCAAATATCTATCAGATTACACAATGTGCACAGGTTCCTTCCATTAAACCCCCAAAGAGATGATTTGTTCCCAATTGACATAAAAAATAAGATCAGTCAAAGTGTTTGTTCCACATTAAGTAGGCCGACGATGCACAGTAAAAAAGCTGTAAACTTATTTTGTCAAGAGTTTATTTTTGCTAGCCAAAGCATCATGTCATAATGTGTTAATGTGTTATAAGAACAATAATCCTGAGCTCCATAAAATAACAAATCTCTGCTTTACCTTACAGCTGAAGAAGGTCCCTATAGTGGACACACACTGTTAAATTTTTTCCCCATAAAAAAATTCCAGCCATAAAGAATAATTTGCAAACTTTCCCATTTTTCGTAGATTTCAACAAAAATGTTGGAGGAAAAATGTTTTTAAAAACTGAAAATAGTCCAACATCCTGGTTGCACAAGAGCACACATATGACATTTTTTGGGCTTGAATGAATCTGATAAACCTGAAATACAGTTCAGCTGTTCTTGATCGATTTTCTTGACATTTCCATCCTTTAGCCCAATTGAGGTTACAGAGCATCAAAATCTTATTGCATAAAGGAGTCAGTTATGGGAAGTGTAAGAATAAATATACTCATTGCTCAATGACAGGAACCAAAACCAGAAGCCTTTCCAAAACTAATTTAGACACAAGAGCTAAACCAGTCAGAGCCTAATACTTCTGTAAAGTAATTTCAAGCCAGTACAAGTTATATTCTACTCATGAAAACACTCTCTTGTATTCATGTCTGAGATATGGAGGAAGTGCAGTTCCAGCACAGACCAACTGAGGACAATTAGCCTGGCCGTAGGCTTTCTGTTTAATCCCGCTCGATTCTCATCTCCCTTGAGTGCTCTGCCTGGGCTTTCTCCCATTGAACTGGATTCCTCCATTTTCTACTGGGTCTATGAGCAAACAGAAGTTAAGAATGACGTTGATTTTCTGCTGTGCTTCAGATTTGAAGTCATCCTGTAGTTTTAGCAGCGGGAGTGGAGAAAGTGAATAAAGCTATTCAGTCCATGTTGACCACGCTTCCACATGTCGAATTAACATTAGCAGCTGCCTCGTTCAGCTCGATCACTTTTCTGTTCACAGTGGAGAATGGTTGGTTACAGCACAAGCAGTTTCCAGTAAACTTTATAGTATCAGACTGGGGCGTTGCATACAAACATTAGCCAAACAGCATGAAATTTAAAACCCCAACAATTAGGTTGGCAAAAAACGTTTCAAGTGATTTGTCATGGTCTTGAAAAGTTGGAATTACAAAAAAAACATGCAGACTTTTGAGAGCCGCTGCATATCCCAGAG
Organism: Brachyrhaphis roseni; assembly: GCA_903066815.1. Taxonomy (NCBI): domain Eukaryota; kingdom Metazoa; phylum Chordata; class Actinopteri; order Cyprinodontiformes; family Poeciliidae; genus Brachyrhaphis; species Brachyrhaphis roseni. The sequence continues at coordinate 14,193 of CAEFZY010060720.1, forward strand.
TTTGACAATACGCAGCTGAAGTGACAAAGCCAAACATGTTATGCTCTCCAGATGCTACCCCAATGAAAGCAGGGCTGGCACAGGGTGAGTGAAAGGTGAGAAAACCTCAGTGAACTGGGTCGCCTGTCACAGATGTATGCACTTTCACTGATCTGCCCCGGGGAAATGAACCAGGATCCAGGTGAGGGGTTCTGAACAAGCATGCGAGTTTGAACCACCAGTCAGTCTGTCAGCTGAAGGCGTTTGTTGTTCTGGAGTGTGTGTGTGGTTGTGGTTTTGTCTTTTTCCTTTACTTGACGAAGCACTTCACACCTCGGTCGGGGTCAGAGTACACACCACCATGAACCTGGTGCTCTCCCTGTGACCAAGTCACATGAGACTGGAATAACATAATCCCATTCAGTTTGACAGGCTCACGCACAGAAACTCGTTCTACGAACGGTGAAGGTCAACCGTCTGTGGTCGACTGGATACACTGACCTTATTAAACTGGATATTATGACCTCAACACTTTGTTTCCTTTAAACATCAAGTTAATTCCACAAATTTCTTTCATAAAATTATTTATTTCACATATGTGTACATATCGACCTATGACAAATTTTGAAAAAACGGTTTCAGCTGCTTTAGCTTTTCTTTAATAAAATCAGTTTGTGCAGCTTCTGTCCTTCGGTGTCAGTAATCCCGCAAAAACAAATAATTTCACAGGTTTGATTTGACATGAAAGCAGCTTTCATGTCAAATTTAGTCTTAGATACATTTAGAACAAAAAAAAACAAAAAAAAAACAGCCTTATTACTATAAACTCCCACATTAAGCCAAATAGCCAGTTGTCAGTGCTGCTAAGTCATGATCAGGTTTAACTGCAAGCAATGTAACCAGGTGTAGATGACTGGGTCAGTGAATGCAGTGTCCGGTGAGCTACACTGAGCTTGTAATTTACATATGTCTCAACCGAATGTTAGCGATTGGGTAAAATCAGATCCAGTTGTTCAAAACTTACAACAGAGTTCTCCACAAAGCAATCGTTAATCAATAGCCGAGGGTCCAGATTGTGTATGAAACAAAGGGCTGGTTTATAATCAAGCTAATTTTGTTCAAACCAACCTCAATTTTGTGCCATTAGAAACTTTTATATTCATGAACTGCGCAAAAATGTTTAAGTTTATATGGAAAGATAATTAAAGAGGTTTTATTTACTTGTCATTGATTGAGGTTCTGACCCGTGTATGAGTCAGTTGAGTCTTCTGACATCGGATTTTACGATCCCTGATTAATGCATAATAGCTAAGTAACCTTCTGCCTGCATATCTAGCTTATTAGAATCTCATTACTGCATTTTCTGTAAATGAACAGATTTTATGAAATTGCTTTAAGACCTTGGCTGTCAAATCTCTTACAGTCTAAAAAACCTTGCACAATCAAGATGACTAATGGTAGGTATGAAACATCCAAAGTTGGCATGAATTGACTTGGTAGTTAGGTAGGAATAAGTGTCTGTTACCAAACAAATGTCTCTAAAACAGGTGCAAATTGTCACACGACCTGTCCAAAACATCCCAAAATGTGAAGAAACGTCCTCCAACATGTACAATAACAGTACTGGAGGTACAACCTGATAAACTGTTAGTATGAAACATCCCCAAAGCAGCTCCGAATGGATGCAATGAGTCCTAGGAAATTACTCATTGCATCCTTAAATTGAAATTTAAGATTAAATTAAGACCTACAATATGCATTTAGCTGACCGATTTTATAGGAAGTAAAGTTAGAAAGTATATTTTTATTAGGTTACACCTAATCACTGGAATGAAAGTCATAATATTTATTTGAGAACTCCCTCGCAGACTCTCAAGTAACCTTTAAAAGTGATTGCTGGATTTCTTGTTAGTTTCGGCAGCTGAGTCGTTTTACATGTTCTTGTGGTGTGCTTTCTAAGATTATCGCTTTTCATACCATTACTCTCTCTCTCATCTATTTTACTCATTTAGTGGAAAATATTTCACCCTTCTGCGTGACTTTGGTACAACCTTGAAGACTTAATCAGACAAACACAAAAATCACAAGAATAAATCTTTAAAAGGAAATCCAATTATGATTTATCCATCCGCAACAAGTTTGTTAGTTTGTCATTTAGTATTTTAAACCCCTCTCTCAGAATTGCTTTGATACTAAAGCTTAAAAAATATGTCGATGATACAAAAATCACTGCGCTACAGTCATGATCCCTAAAAAAAAGGTTTCAAAGAGGTGCTCTTGGCAGTCGGAACAAACCCAAAGATGAACATGGCCTTTGTAAACTCAATTAATCATCCAGCATCCAGTCTGTTTATTGGTCCATCCTTTTTGTTCGCTTCCTTTCATGTTTTGGCCACTGCTTTGCTTCAGTCCAATCCACAAAGGACTTCCAATGTTCTTCTCGCTCTACCGCTTGTTGTCCAACTTCTCCACACACCTACACATCCCCGGCCCCCCGAATCCAAGGCCTTCAGTACATTTTCTGTCGGCTGGGCAGTACCGCCTCCTTGAGGAAGGAGAATATGAGGAGGATCCCAGACCTCTTGCCCCGCTTGCCCTTGGTGAAATAATTTGACACAACATCGTCTGAAAAAGAGCAACAAAGACGAAAATAAAACGTCAAAAGAAGGGCTTCAAATGAGCTGAAGCAAACAGTTCGATAAACGGATAAGTCGAAAGAAAGAAATCTGGTACAGACAAGAAAATAATTGTGGTGAAAATGAGCCTCATCCTCCTATTAGCAAAAAAAAAACCTAGCTAGCAAAAGTATATTAGCAGTTAGTAGCTAGTAACCCTAGCAACAACTGAGTCACAGAATACAATGATGATGTCTGTGCATAAATTTTTGCCTGACAAAAAAATCCTGCGAGAAAAAAAAAAAAGAAGTACATATCAGACATTAAACAGTACTGCCACAACAAAATTTAAGATGTGATAATCAGATTTAAGACCAATGCAAATGTATGTAATTAATTTAAGATAATTGAAGGCCTTAATTTTAATTTAAGATTTTTTAAGGATACGCAGGCACCCTGTATTTAAAATATTTCCTGTCATAGCTAGCGTTAAATGACATATATCCACATTTTGACAACCAGACAGAGATTTTTACCCACGTCTGGTCTGATCGATGGATTAAAAAGCCTTAAAACATATTCCTCTTATCAGTTCCAAAAATGTTGGAACTGATAATTCTCACCTCCTTGCTGCATGGTGGATGGAAGTACATTTTCTCCCGCTGACAGCGACACGAAGAAGGCAAACGGGATGACCCACAGGCAGATGGTGAAGTAGGACAGCACCTGACACCAGTCAGAAAGAGTCGGTAAAAAAAACGGACAAGAAACACATTTCCATGCTGCCAGAGCTGTGATGAAATGCAATACCTCTGAGAACGGGTAATACTCTTGTGCAAAGTACTGGAAGGCCATGTAATGGTTCACCACCACTAACACTGCAGTTAAAAACAAAAGAACATAAATCATATTGAAAACAGTAACGCGTGACCAGAAGCGACTAATCTAGCCTCAACAGTTAGTGTGTCGCTTTATTATATTAACATATTCTTCAGTACTGGTGAATCCTGTAACAGAATAGAATGAAATCTGATCCAAGTCGTGCTCACCACAGGAGAGGATGAAGTTTGGAGAGCTGAGCAGAATGTAGGGAAAGGTTCGCAGGAGGCCAAAATACACCAGGTTTGTGAAGAGGCCGACGCCCACCATGAACAGAGGGAAACCTTCAAATACGTAAAGACACAGCAGCACGCCTGTGGAGAACTGGACATATATTCACACGCAGTGAGACTCCAGTACAAGAGAACTGTACGGATTAGAAAGTGCATCATTCTGCACCAGCATACTCACCAGGATCATGTACTTTATTATTCGACTTGTGGCTACTGTGTACTCCTCTATTAGTTCTGCCAAGTAGTACAGGCCAGCCGCTGGTGGAAGACGAAAGGCAAATAACTGGGATTACGTAGGCTGCAAAACGTCTCTGATGCAAGATTGGTTAGCAAGGAGCTAAAACAGGCATCAGAGGGTATAAATGGTATCGTTGCTTCATGACTGGAGTAAGACTGGAGTCAGTCGAAACACTTACAGATGTATTAGACAGCATAGATACAATCATAGCCTTACAAACAAATATTTCTCTCAAACTAAAACTTGATCATTATTAACCATGCTAATCTCTCCACCAGTTAGATTAGACTAAAGAGCACATATTCAATCTTATCTTTACGAACTGTTCAATATTTGTTGGTATTGTTTAATGTTTGGTATTATTCTTGTTTGCACAATTTAAAATAATACATAGTAGCGGTAGGTCAGAGTAGTAGGTGATATTTTATCTCTAAACCACTACCTGTTTAGTTTAAAGATAAAGGAAAAACAAAGAAGAAAAAAAGAAGTTTTGTGACATTAAACTACTTTCCCACTGACTTTGTGAAACTGATAGCAACGTTGTCTTCAAGTTTCAGTTTGCTGCTATAACTCTGATCTTCGCTTAATCGAGTAATGTCAGAGTTTGTTCTAGATTATAAGATTAGTTTTACAGTAAACCCACAAGGAACTAAAGAAGCTTGGAATTAGACGGCAGCTAGCTCGCTAATTTTCAACAAATGTACATATAAGTTGCATCTCCTGTGTGGAAATCACCCCGGTAATGTGAAAACTGCGACATTAACCTTGTTTTTCGAAGCTCCCCTGACGTTCACCTGAGCTGATTCACCTGTTCACAGCGTTAGCATTACCAAGCTAATCTGAGCCGCTACGTTATCAGCTGCGTTCATTCTCAGCTTCAACTCACCTATCGCTAGAGTGACGAAGGACACTTGGACGATGAGCGACAGCCAGCTCAGTAAATAAATAAACCACATCTCTCTGCATACGCTACAACACACACAATAAAGAGAATAAAGACTAAAATGAGCTAGCTGCCTGCTAGCGTTGTTCAGAGCTCTTTCCGCTGTGTTTTCAGCACGAGTCGACAAGTGCAGGAAAGAAGGTTTTTTTGACAAGAAGGTTGCGACGCTGTCGCTACAGCGCCACCCGTGGTAGGAGCAGGAATGAAAGTTTGTCAAAAATTGTAATCGTAAGTTGTTTTAATTAGAAATGTTGAACTAGTTTGCACACGATTAAAACTATAACTTTCAAAAGACGTAGTTAAAACTAATAAATGAACGGATTAAAGGAAATTTAGCAAGATGAGACAATTAAATTAAGGTTTCTCCAACATTAACAACAAGAACGGTTCTGGCATCACTGGACTCTGGTAGTCTCACAGATCAGGTGTAGTGCCTCTTTACAAATTTCTTCCATTTTTGATGCACTGAAGAGTTTTAAATCATTACACTAATTTTGATATCACAAAGGCAGCATGAGTAAGTAAACACAAATAAATAAAAAAAAATCATAATTTCATTTATTAAGGAAAGAAGCTATCCAAACCCACCAGGTAGATACTAAGCTAGTTATTTGCCCTCTAACTACAATAACTGGGTGTATCACCCTTGTTGACAACAGTGGCCATCAAACACTTTCAGTCAATGTTTGTTTTACATCAATGTGGAGGAATTTTGTTTGACTCTTCTTAGCAGAACTACTTTTAATTCACCCACACTAGCATGTTTTCAACCACGTGCTGCCTGTAAAGGCCATATCTTAGCATCTCAGTCAAATTCAACTACAGACTTTAACTAGGCCTCTCTAAAGGCTTCATTTTTTTTTGGTTTTTTTTTAGGAATTCAGAGTTGGAAATGTTAGCGTCATTGTCGTGCTGCATAAAGTCTTGCTTGATTCAGACCTGATATTCAGACATTCTCCATAAGGATTTTCTGATGAACAGTAGAATTCATGTTTCCATTAAACATTAAGTTACTTTCTTCATGTTTGAAGGCTAGTTTGACAGTTTTTTGTTCTTGAAATTCTGAGTCAGTTTCAGCTCAAATGTAACACGAAGCACATATTTCAAAAATAAATCCACTTTTGTCTCGCCAGCCCACAGAATATTTTTTCCCAAAAGCCTTGAAGACCATCAATATGTGTTTTGTTGAATGATTTCTCATTATTCAATCTTTAGCTACCTTTTTGCGTGACCGGTGTTCAGTTTGCTATTTTCATGTCCTTTTGTTATACAAATTTCTCAAGTTCATACATGGAAACGCATCAAGAGCTGTAGGCTTGAACATAACAGAAAAACTAAATAACCTACAAGGACTTTTACCTTAAAATGGAACAGGACTTCTGCTTTAAAGCGACTTATTCCAAGAATACTGAAATGGTTCAAGATGGGATTTATATTTCATAAATTATGACATCTAGATTATGAATGTCATACTTATTTCAATGGTATTTAAATGACTAGAAATATTGTCTCCATAGAACATGTTAAGAGAAACATGAATTTACGCCATTCTTCCCTCTGTATTTGCATCATTAACCTACACTCACTCCCACGTCAAGGATACACACACATGTATCGATTCAATAACAAAAAAAGCAGGTGCCATGCATTTCTGCATCTTAAAAGGCGCCACTTTTAAGACCGAGGTTCAAAACAATAAAAAATGCATACCTGGGCGTGAAAAGGCAAGCGTTAAATAAGATACATATATAATGCGAAACTGTGTGAAGACACTAAAACGGTGTCAGAGTGAAAGGTGAGAGGAATGTCCTCTTTTCTTCAAAAATGCTTTCAGCTGAGGCGTATAGACGGGCAGCGAGGAGCAAAGGTGTGTGCATTCATTCATCCATGCACGCATATATGCAGCGTCTGAGGAGAGGTGAGAAAACTAAAGGGAGTGTGTGTGGGGGGCTGCTGCATTTATTTAAAAACTTTCAGGAGGGGAAGCCGTGGCTCTTATCTCAGCGACGCCTCCGGGCTCGGGGTGTGACAGCCTTAATGTGCCAAAATAAGAGGCAGCATGTATTCTGCTGCCGGATCACGCTTCGGGAAAGAAAGAGACACCCAGGGAGGGAAGTGGGCGAGGGTATTCATAGAAGGGTTTTAATGGCTCTGGTCATCTTTTATCTAGTTTCTGTTGAGAAAAAAAAAAAAGTCCTTTAACCTACATCTGGTGAAACACGAGGGGGGGGAAAAGGGCTGCTGGACATTAAATAGAGCTGAAAAAGCTCAGGTATATGTCACAAGGACTGTTTTTTTTCCAGCTAAGGTCAAACATCACTCTGTAGTGATATCCTTTGGTTTACAGAGTAAAATGACTAGAAGAAGAACAGAATAGCTTATTTAACATGTGTTTTATTTGAACATTAACCAGAAATCAGGCAGTAATCGCTATAGTTACTGGAGTGCGTCTTTACGTAAGGCGTTATGATGGCACATTTTGTTGGAGAGGCTGCTGTACGCCTCCGTGGCTGACGATCAGCGCTGACGCTCTGATGCGGGAATCTCTCTTCTCCCTGTTTTGCTTCAGCCTCCGGAGCACAGGTGCACTGCCGCTCTCACCGGCCCAGGGACAGTCGCCCGCTGCTGGGACGTGCTGCTGCCCCGGTTGGAGATCTGACCGAGAGATCAGCACATATTCAGGTTAAGCACGAAGCCAAAGAATGAGAACTACAGGACGCGCTGGAACACATCCGTTTGGACAAAGAGGTTTGTTTCGGATGTACATGGAGCTCTCCGTCTCCGTCTTTCTACAGTAGGACACCAGGCAGCAATTTCTTATTTTAAAGATCAAATTCTTTCACTTTTGTGTGGATAAAATCGTTTTTACAACACAGTAATGCAAACAAACACAACTTTCAGAGAGTTCTTTTGTGATTTCAAGAGACAAAACAACACAAAGTAGCACAAGATTAAGAAAAGGGAAAGTGACAAATGGTTTTCAGAGGTTTTTTTTTTGCAAAAGCAGATCTCCATAACCCAGGGGTGGACAATCCTGGTCCTCGAGTGCCAGTGTCCTGCAACTCTTAGATGTCTCCCTGGTCCAAAACACTAGAGTCCAACAGCTGAATCGCCTCCCAAGTGCAGTCAAGTTCTCCAGAGTCCTGCTAATGACCTCATTATTGCCCACCCCTGCCATAACTACATTTCATAGATGTTACAGATTCATTGAAATCTTCCGCCTGGCGTCACTACGAGCACAGAGGACAGTAAAAGTGTCTGTACCACAGGTCGGAGCTGAGGACTGTCGGTCCTGATTTTCTCCCATCGCTCTTCTTCTCCTCTGGAGGACCAGCTGCAGCTCTGCCTCCCCGACGTTCCTGCCGATCCCCCTCCTGGAGGGCACCCTGCGGAGGTGCTGCCGTTTAATGTGGTCCTATCACAGCGGGCAGCAGAACAACACAAGAAAATTACAAAAACAAAAATAAAACAAAAAGTCAGCAGCTGTTAGTCTCGGCGAAGTCATGGAAGCTCATAGTTTATTACCAACATTCCCTTTAATTCCAGGACGGCTGACTTCCTGTTTTCACTCCTCTGGTCCTGTAGGAGAACGTGGTATTCGAAAAATAAGTGTTTTATTAAAAATCATATAATTCTTCTTATAAAGTGAAAGAGAAAATTCTAATCTCTAGCTGACCCTCCAAGAGCTGTCTTCTTCCTGCAAGCAGAGAAGATGCAGATACTCAAGACAGTTTATCAGTTTTATCTTTAGATTAGAGTTATTCAGAACACCATCAGTATGCATTATTTACCTGGATGTTGTTTATGGGCCTCAGGACAATGCCTTTCCTTATTCTCTCCATCATTTCATCCACTGCCTTTGCCTTAATGTCCTTCAACGGCGCTGGCTCTTAAAGAAAGTCAAGTCACACGCATTGCATCATGGGAAGGAGGCAGCAGAATAACTGCTTTAAAAAAAACTCAGTTTTTGAACAGATTACTTTATGAGCTCCAAAACAATGAACCGAGTTCAGCTGTTATCAGGGAGTAGAAAAAGCAAAAAGAAAACTCACTGTTGTTATCGCCTCCGTTGACTCGATGCTTCCTGCTCCTCAGGAAATCCTGCAAGCTGCATGCGGGTAGAAAGACAGTTTAGTTTTAACTCTAATGGTCCCCTTACTAAAAACAACAAATAAATACACTATATGGTAAAAGTATTCATCTTCTGCCTTCTCTAGATCAGTCATAGAGGGCCAGTGTCCTGCTGTTTTTAGATATTTCACTGCTTTAACATACCTGAGTCAAACAGGTTAAATAATTAGCAGGAGTCTGGAGACCCTGACTGGACAATGAGGATGTGATTCAGCTGTTTGATTCAGGGGCACATCTGAAAGCTGCAGGGCTCTTGACCTGCAGACGCCTGGACTTGAGGATCACTGGTCCAGAGGAAGAGTTTATTCCTTATCCAAACGGTTTTAAAGTGATGTCAGCCGACCTTTTGAATCTGTAACATCTTCGGTGCTTTTTGATGGATTGTGTTTATGGGAATTTTTCTAACCGTTCTCCAAGAAGGGCACTGCTTCTGACGCTTTACATTCAACTTGGTCTGGATGTAGATGTTCAACCACTGCAATCCTTACATGACATCACAGCAAAAACACAAAGTCTCACCAAGTATTTTTGGTGTAGTTTCTGGTTTAAATGTCTTAGTTCACTTGAAATAAGACAAAACTAACTAGCAAGGTGTAGTTTGTTTTAAGTTAGTAATTCCTTAATATTGATGAAAAAGTACTAGTACCACTGGAAAATCATTTCACTTTTAACCCGGGGAAAATGTCTTGTTATAAGTACAATAATCTGCCAATGGAACTAATACTTTTTTCTATCAATATTGAAGAATTATTGACTTAAAACGAGTTCCTATATCTTTCTGAAAAGTTACTTGTAAGTTATTTGTATCTTATTTCAAGTTCGCTAAGATATTTAGAAACTAGACCAAAAATCCGTGGTAAGATTTCGTGTTTTTGCAGTGATGATGTTTGAAGGTCTACAGCTATTGGCTCTTTAAACGGTAATGATAATTTCCAAAGAATCTGTCATTTTACATGGTCTATGCTAATGTTGGATGAGGTGCTGCCATTCCCAATAGCTTCCAGTTTGTAATGATGCCACCGATCGTTGACCACGAAATATTTAGTCAGGAAGAAATTTCACAACTGGCGTTAATACACAGAGGACAAGCTATAATGCTGGTTCTGCTTGCAGAGTGGATTCTTTACACCTGATGTGGCCAAAGTGATCGAAACATCTGAATTCAAGTATTTGCATATATAGTGATATTTATGCTTAGGACTGTTTGTTGGTTTTAAAAAGAAGAAACTAAAACAGTAGTTCAACCTTCATGCCATCCAGTGGAAGAGAGCAGTCTGAATTTCAATTGACATACTTGATAACAGGAGTGGATGAAGGTGGAGGAGGAGGAGGAGGAGGAGGAGGAGGAGGAGCAGTTACTTCCTCCAGATCTTCATTTTTCTCCTCTGTGTTCATCCTTTCCTGTAAATGTTTCACTATAAAGAAATACAAATAGTAACACTTTATTTGAAGGGTTGTGCATAATACTGTCATGAACATGAAGGAGTCTTCATGAATGTTTATGACTGTTGTCATGAAGTGTCAAATAATAATGACACTTTTAATGGAAAGTTGTACTAAAACTTCCATTAAAAGTGTCAAATTTGCACTAAAAGTGTTGTTATTTATCGAATGACACTTCATGACAACAGTCATAAGCATTCATGAAGACTCCTTCATGTTCATAACAGGAGTCATATCATGTTTATGACAGTGTTATGCCAGTCTTATGCACATCCCTTCAACTAAAGTGCTACCAGACAAATGAACTACATAGAGCTTGTCCAAGTTTTATATGACAGTAGTTCATATTTATATCTGCATAAAAATATAGTCCAGGTACGACGTGGCAGGAAATCGATTCTTGGTTGCTGCTAAATAACTAAAATCTTGAAAGTGATGACTGGAGAAAAGCATATTAACACAAAAACCAAACAAAAGGGGTTGAAAAAACCTTTTTAATGCTGCTGCTACTGTCTATCGTGCTGGCGAATTGATAAACATGTGGGTCTAAATGTGACGTCCTCTGTTGTCTTTGAAGAATGCGTGTCGGTTTCTGAACGGTGTGTGTAAATCAGGATCTGTGCTGTGGAAGTCCCTTAAATCTTCAGCGTGCTAACTGGGTGTGCTGCTGTTCTGTGAAATACCGAAGGAGAAAAAGTCTGGGAATGACACTTCAGTGCTGTGTGATGCTGTCAGTTCAAGCATTCACCATGCCATCATGACTACGGCATTTGCATAAAGCTGCATTAGATTAGGTCATGTTGGGTCATTGGTGCGTAATCTGTGCTGCAGTGGCGTTGGTTCTCTCTAAATCAGCTACAACATAAGTTTGTGTGTGTGTGTGTGTGTGTGTGTGTGTGAGTGCAGTGCTCATGTGGTGGCATTTTTCTACATTTTGTCAGGCTGGCGTATGTGGTGATCCATTGATGTGGAAGCCATATTCACGTCTTCCAATGTCAATGAAACAAAAGGCAGTAACAATACCGACTACCTCATGCGGCCCGGGGAATTAAACAGAATCCAGAATCGGCTAAACTGTGTTTCACCAGGCCAAACCTTTACAAAACCCCAAGATTCAGATTGGTGCATCTCCAGTTGTCTGTGGATAGCGTTCGCTGTTGTTGCTAACGATGTTACAAGCTGTTACCTTCCTCTCTCAGCTCTGTCACTGACGCTTCGGCCTGAGATAGCTGACCCTCCAACGTCTTCCTCTCCTCTTCACTCTTCCTCAGCTGTTCCCTCAGCTCTGTGACTGGTGCGTTGGCCTGAGTCAGCTGACCCTCCAACGTCTTCCTCTCGTCCTCACTCTTCCTCAGCTGTTCTCCCAGGTCCCGCAGCTCCTCCTCGGCACCTGTACTCGCTTTGATCTGACCACAAACACAAGAGAGACTGATGAAACATCGCTTGGTAAGTCATAAATCCACGTTTTCTGTCGCTGCGGCGCGTACCTGGTCCTGGTAGTAGCGCTGAATGTTGCACAGGGCCGTGTTGATGCCGCATATTTGCGTCAGCGCCTGATGCAGCCGAACCTGCACGTCGGCCTCGGAGGCGCACGCCTCCATCGTGCTCGGTCGCTCGGCCGCCTTCTGCTCCGCCAACATCTGATGAGACAAACCAAATCTGGCTTCACCTCTAACATTTTCAACCCATCCTTGTAATCATCTGCTTTGAAGGAAATAGAAAAGAAATACATCGACTACAATGAACCGCCATTAGAGGAAAATGAAGGGAGCTGAATTGCTAGTTGTACAAAACGTCTCTCCCCAGGAGGCTGTCACAATGCGGGGGGAAAATGTTTTCAAACCATGTGTTTGACTGAACAATGACTCGGGAGCCGTCATTACTCATCGGCTTCACTGTAGAGTAAGAACTGTGTAAACAGGATGGTTTTTCTGTGAGACAAAGCATCATTACTCTTCCATTATGAAGAAACAATTCTGGCTTTGCCTCAATTCACTGTGAAATTGTGTTTCTTTTTATTTTTTTTTTACCCAGTCTTTTCATTGTGACAGATGAATGCACTAGTTGTAGTTATTAACTAGAGAATCAAGTTCCAAATAAACCTTTGTTCTTACACCCAAATTCTGTCAAGAGCTCGAATGTTACAGCTCATGTTTCTGCAACATTGTCGTCCAACTGGTTTAAAAGCAAAAACCTGCAAGCAAAAGCAAAACAAAAATCGAACAAAAGTCACAAATTTATAAAATTCTTGCAGGTCTGATGAGAACTGATGCCGTCCAGGAACGCTCCGCGCCCTCTGACATCGGCCACTTCCAGGTTTTTAAGTCCGTAAAGATTTTCAGGGCAATTTTTTTTAAGCAGGAAATTTTGAAATGTGTTTTCTGAACGTGAGCAATGCATTTATTTTCTAATACGTTGGTGATCTTAAATCCTTCAGTGATGCATGCCCAAACTGACCCAGTGTTAGTGGCATTAAAACTTGCCTGAGATCCTGTCGATGCCCCCTGGGGTTTTCTCATCCGCCCTGATTTTGACACGTAAACAATGACTGCTTTTTCCCAGAAACCAATTCTTTGGTTTTATTCTAGGAATTTGTAATTTTCCACTGAATACATAAATACAAGTTCAACATTCAGATGAGATTATAAACGGCATTCTTGACTTTCAGCTTAATTTTCAAACTCTATTTTAACTCGGAGCGGAATTTATAAACACGCGTTTTGGGATTCTGCTGGATTTTTAAATGTTATTTTACATTTTTTTAAGGGATGTTTATATACACACCAACGTCTGACTGAGCAAATGTATTTGAATGAGCAAAATTATTGACTTTCAGCTTAAAGTTGAATTTATAAATGCTGTTTAGAGCTTTCAGCTAAATTTATAAGCACAATTTTCCTCTTTCAGATAAATTTGTAAAGTTCGCTCTCTACATTCACCTGAATTTCAAACTTCCAGCTGGCGCCACAAAAAGTTTTGACCTCCAGTGGAGTTTAAAAACAACTATTTTTACCTTTAGGCTGAATTTTAAAATGCTGTTGGCTAGTTTATAACCTTTTTAAACCTCAAGATGAGTTTTAAAAATGCATTTTTTTGAGTTTTTGTTCAGTTTAAAACCAGAATCACTGAAAAAGAAAAAAAACCCATTCAAACAAACATCCATAAGCATCCTTTCACATTAAACAGTCATTGGGTCCTTATCACAGAACATAAGGACCATTTGTTTAAAAAATGGTCTAAATCACTTTTACTCAAGATTTCTTGTTGTTTTTTTCTTTACTGCTCAGCAGAACTGATCTGATTGTATTCACTTTTGAGAACCATCTTTTAATTTCTGTGTTGTTTTCTTTCTTTCTTCTATTTTTACTTCTTAGTACACAGAACTCTTCCTCAAGTATAACAAACAGCAGTGTGTGACGGGTTAAAGTTTGTTTAAAGCCACATAGCTCAGTTATGATGAGACTCCTGAGGACATCCACTTGCCGTCCCTCAAATCCGTTAAGTGAGCATTTCTACGATTAAGTACATGACTGAAAACCAGGAAGCGCGAGCAGAAAAAGGATTTTCATTTCTGTGTTTTTAGCCTGAGGACACACGGCGGCTTCAGATTCGGTTTGCTCTCCGTCGGCGACATGCACCACGAGTCTTTACGCTGCAAATTACACCACTCCGATCTCTGGTTCCCCTTCAGAGGAGAGCCGTTTTCACACAGCAATTAGCACAGTTAGTTCACACACACACACAGCAGCGCAAAGAGACAAAAGACACATTCGCACACACACACACACACACACAAAAAAAAAAGCTCAAAATTGTTTCCTGTTTGAGGATCCACATCATTATACCACCACGCATGGCGGGGAAGAGGTGTGAATGGTTGTTGTTTTCAAAACACATGAAAACAGACAAATAGCAGCGCATACAAGAGGCATTCAGCGCACGGGGGGCCGGACGCCAGGGGGGTGGGTGGGTTTCTTTTACCCTGAACTGAGAGTAAAGGGGTGGAATTGTGTGAGGAGTTGGGGGTCCCTTTCACAGGTAAGGACCCCTGCAAGGCGGCCCATTGTGCGCCTGTCCGGTAAATGGAGGACGCGGCGCACAAAGGCGACAATTGCTATATGCTCGGCAAAACATAAAGGTGTCAGGCGAAGACAGGTTGTGCTTGAAGGCCGCTATTCTCCCGCAGCAGCAATGATGACCGCTAATTATGGGGAGGGGACGGACGACGCAGGAGGGGGAGAGATGTTTTGAAAGAAAAAAAAAAAAACGGCTTAATTTAAGGAGCAGCTGGGACAAGAAAAACTGTGGGTCGGTGTGTGTTTGTGTGTTTGGGTGTGAGGATCTCAAGTGAATTGACGTTTTCTCTGTCTGTGTGTGTTTTTGCTAGTGTGTGCGTGAATGCCAAACCTCGTTGAGAGGGCCCAAATCTGTCGGACGGTGTGAAAACGGAGCGGCCCCCTTTCAGTTGACCTGCCACCTCTGTTGTACCCTGACACCAAGACCACGCGCGCGTGTGTGTGTGTGTTTGTGTCCCTGTCCTTTCTCTCACCACGGCCACCCGAAGGTCAGCGCCAACACCCCTTCTACCTTCCTGTGGCACGACCTGTCACCCTCAACGTCCGCAGGTGCAAATGTGTGATAAAAATATTTCTGAGGGAAGATGAAAACACACACACACACCTGATGGGCGAAGACTTCGGCGTGTTGCCGCAGGCCCTGCTCCAGCTCCAGCTTCTGAGACATTTCTGTGAACTCCTCGGTGACAAGCTGGGAGACTGGGCAAACAGAAAAAACAAAAAGAGGGGAAAAACAGAGAGATTCATTATGGTAACGCATTCCCCCGGGGGAATTAACATATTATTTAGGCCGAGAAAAAACAGCTGAATTTTACTTTCAAATGTCAATATAAAAGTAGCATGTTGACTATTCATATCCGTTCTCATGACCTTATGCTGCCCGGTTCACTTCTCATTTTCTGCCTCGGTTCTTTCAGCACCTCACATTCTGCGCTTGCTTGTGTTTGCAAGTATGCAGCCATGTGGTGAGACCAGGCCACCAGGACGAAATCATTTTACACTTCCAAGTCCGTCAGCCGTCAATGACTTTGACGACTAAGTGCAAAACGACCCGGGATGACCTATGACACAGCTTCAACTCCGACTGTTTAAAGCTGCTTTTGGTTAGCAAACATTGATCAGCATATTTGATGATATTTGACAAAATGTTCCGATTGTTGCTTGTTTCATAATTGGTGACCGCATGATGTTTTTATGATGTAAAGCCCTTTGAACTGCCTCGTTGATGAAAATGTGCCTGACAAATAAACTTGATTTATAAAGACATTAAAATGATGCTGCAGTTTCTTTACGCAGCTGTGCGCTAATGATGTGAAACTATTCTTCAAACTCAAGTGAGTAAATCCATCTTGTTATAGTTGGTTCCTGACCACAGAGGTGAAAGTGGGCAGGTATTTTACAAAGTTTGTGACTCTTGACTGAAATGATCTTGACCATCAGGTGGTAAACAGAGGCCGCTATTATTGCAGCTGCTACCCAAACTTTCAAATCTTAAAGTGAATCGATTCCCACAATCAGGCAAACAGATTTAATGTCATTTAAATGGCATTATTTAGACATAAAAAAATCTCTTCCTTGTAAATAAACGTTGCCCAATATTCAAAAGTGCAAAAAAATACATATGCAGTGCTGTGAAAAAGATGTTTGTCTCTTGCAGATTTTGTCGTTTGTCACTTTTTTTTTGCCAGTGTTTCAAACCAGCTAGCAAATTTTAATATGAGACAAATATGAAAAGACAAAAAGGAAAAAGCCATCCAAAGCAGACTGACTGGGTGTGAAAATATAAATGCTTGTAAAACGGTGGAATAACTGTGACAGACCAATTGTTGTGGCCTAGTGACAATCAGACCTGTGGAGTTACTTCAATAGAACCAGCGGCATGACTTGAACGAGGCTGGGAGGTTTTAAAAAGCAGCGCATCACGACACCCATCAGTCTGGACAGGAGTTTTAAAGCCTCTTACGGCGTTAGGACTCCAGTGAGTTACAGTGAGAGTCGTTATCAATGGAGAAAGCATAGAGCAGTGATGAACCTTTACATCCAAAGTTACCTGGAGCTCATTTAAAGGGTCATAAAAGAACGTAAATTCAACAATTTCACATTTTGAGATGACTCCAAATCCAAAATTGAGTAGGATTTGGAGTCTGTGTTTAACGAGACTTGTTCAAAAACTAATAGCAAAAACAACCAAGCCCCATTTTCTCTAAGCTACAAATAATAGCAAGTGATGGACATCTACCTGACGTTGCTCCCCAGTTTTAGTTGCTCTAAAGATAATTGTCTGTTGGTTTATAGCAACAAAATGAACACACATAATATTTATGACATATAAGTTTAAAGGTGATGAGGCTTTAAATAACTTTATTTAGTAGGGACAGAGTACGAGGTTTAAGACTCTAACCTTCCTTTCATAAAACAGATTACTTTCTAAGACAACTCTATGTCAGAACCCTGTGTTTGGTTAATGACTGGTGAGAAAGCTTACAATTAAGTGACTGAATATTCCAGTGCAACATGTTTGATAATAACAGAAATTAAGATTTTAAGGAGACTTTACCTCTTTTGATTTTGGTCATGGTCTTGGTCTGCTTGCTCATTTTCCTCAGAATGGCTTCCTTCTCCTCCGCCTCTGCAACAAGCTGAAAAAACATCAAGGTGAGATTCTCTCACTGACTCTTAACTCTTTCATCTCAGAGAAACATTTTTATGTTTTTTTTTTCTAACCATTACCTTTAAAACCACCTGCCTTATTCTTTAAACATGCAACTATGTCACTTCCTCTGATCCTGAAATTGAAAATCCAGAATCTACCTGCAGGGCTGCAATCGCAGTCCCCACATGCACAAAGAGTCCAAAACAGTGGCCATTCAATCGGACTACAGATCCCAACACGATAAAAAACACACCCACACGCAGAGTGGTATTTAATACCTGCTCTCTGAGCTGGACCTGCTCTCTGGTCAGTTCCTCCACCTGATGCTCCAGCTGTAGCTTCTCAGCCAGCAGCCCGTCCAATGACGCCTGCATCGCTGGCACACGCACACAGAGACAGACCCACACTCACCATTAGGCTTTAGACTGTTTTTAAGTGGTATTTTGTAATATCTTCATCTTCACGCTCTTTGGAAATACAGTCAAAAATGATGCAATACGTATTCTGTGCCAATAGGAGGCGCTGACATCGACAGCTTCATGAGGCAAAAGAACAACTTGAGCACGGCTAAAGCAGTTCAAGGTTGCACACTCCCCCAAAACCAACACTGTCGGTTCTCCTTAGTCATGTACCTTTCTTAGAGTTTTTCAATGATCTTTCGTGAGCAAAAACTCTGCATTTATATTCACAAGAGAGGCAAAAGCAGAAATAGTTTCAGTTTTGTTGAATGTGGATGCTGCAAATTGCTGTAATTTGTAGATAGCATTAAGGTTGCCCAGGTCGTGTCTCCTTGGCTAACTCAGTTGTTGGATGACATGCAGGTAAGATCTGAAGTTTTTTTTTGTTGTTTTTTTAAAAGAAAAACAGGAAAAAATGTTTTTAGCAAAATTAAGTTCTGAGCAACTAACCTGTGATCTTGGCTTGACTTTCAAGCAGCAAGTTCTCTTCACTGTTACTTTCCCTAAAATTAACCACACCGCCATCAACCACATCGAAATCAACTGCATCGACATCAGCCGCATCGACATCAACCGAAGGGTCAGTCTCTGGGTCAAGGGTCACAGTGACCAGGTCTTCTGGGAGGTTGGAGATCGGTGGCCACAGCATCTGGCTCTTTCTTTTCAGGGCTGTGTTTTCTTTGCTGACCTGTGCAACCGAGGAGACGACGGTTAGATGTGGAGAGCGATGCAGCTCCATTACTTTATTTGTCAGCGTAAATGAATTTCTTGACATGAAGAGTTACTTTGAGAGCCAGAGCCTCCGCGCTCTCCCTGCAGGAACGTTCCACCTGGAACTGGATCTCCAACATATTTATCTCCTTCAGCAGCTGATTGGAAACTGATCACAGAAAAGGACAGATTTTTTTTTTATTTTCAGGCACAACAATTTATAGCACAAAGGAGCAAAAGAATCTTTATTGTTTTAAATTTGGACATTTGAAACATTTTTGTGTGACATTGAAAAATCTACAATGCCTTAGAAGTGTTCCTACTTTTCTATTTGAACTTTTTACGTTGTGTAAAGTTGAGTAAATCATGCAAGACGTCATCCTTTGGGGATAAGAACTTTAAAGTTGTTTTTTCTTGCATGCTTCCCTTCATGAACAGGAGAATGTAAAATACTTTACAAGAAGAAAGAAATAAAATAGATGGAAGTGGAACGATATTTGGTGTTCAATATCCTTATTTAGCCCTCTTTATTTTAATACCCTTAAATGCTGAAATGGTTTTTAAAATGGAATAGTTTAGATTAAACCATATTAAAGTTGTACTTCCCCAAATCTACTAGAAAATTGGAGGCAAAACTTAATAAATGGTTGAAATAAATCTTTTTTGTGTCCAATCTGTAAAGTAGAAAGAAGAAAAATCTCTTCACCAGAGCAGTTTCTACAAAGTATTGACTCAAGAAGGCCCAATAGAAATGAGCGTCTCATTTTCTTTGTTTGTGAACTATGAAACACATTATTACAGAATTGAACTCTTCTATGTTAGCCAGTCATGTAGTATTATCATAAAACACAATAAAGTTTGAGGCTTTCGAATAAAAAAGCTTGATAGATGTAAAGACATATGCAGGGTGCTGCATGTTTTTGATTCCCTCCTCCCAAAAGAAGAAAATGCTTCTGCACATGAACTCAGTCGAAGCTCAGCAGAAATGTTAACAACGTATCAATGAATGTGTTTCTGCTTTGCGTCGCTCTGTTTGTGTTTTCGCTTATCAAACCTGCGACGATCACAAACTGCTGCAAAATTCTCACCTTCCTCCAGCTCCATCAGCCTCTGATTGGCTTCGTCTCGCTGCTTCTCCAGGATCTCGCACTAACAATCAAAATCAGAGCAAGTGAGCAGAAGAAAACACATCACATTCGCTCATTTTTATTCGCATTCGAAGCCGTCGTCAGCCTCCACCTGAGGCACAAATATGATTTTGCCATTATTAATGTAATCAAGGCTGCAAACGTGGACTCTGCATTGTGCTTTGAGTCTGCAATTTTGGCTCATTTTTCACCCTTCTTGTAGATGTCGTTTTAAATTACACTGGGACGTTTGCTACGAAAACATCCAAATAGAAGCAGTGAACGAAAAAGGAAAAATCAGATGTCAACACATCTCACACATCTGAGCAGGATTCATCTTTCTCCTCGTGTGCTGCTGATTGTCTCTAATGCGCACTGTAACAGCAGTACCTGAACATCTTCCCAATCTTCAGAAGACAAGCAGCTGTCCTCATCAGAGTCTGCAAGGAGAAACAAATCATTTTTTCATTCACACGCAGCGGACAGATTGGGTAGCTAATTTGGAAAAGACAAAACAGACAAGTGAAACTCCTCGCATCCCAGTGTGACTGGAAAAGGAAGTCCTCTGTGCGTTTCGCTCACACAGATAACAGGATGTGAAACTGCAGAAAGAACCCGATATACACGTTTCGGTTTCTGTCACACTGGACTCAAGTGACAGGAAAGTGAGTCACTCGCCGCAGCTTGCTCAACAGTCTGACACGTTGTTTTCACTAATCTGGTGATGAGACTTTAAATACCGCTGCAGGCTACTTGATTCGCTTAGATGATATATTTTAGATCATCAAATGATGTAGTTTTGCTAGTTGCATCCTAAAAATCTCTTGTTTGGTCTCATCGTTTCTCATCAGATGCATTTTTTGATCCCCTGTTCTTCTTAGAGAAAACTGACTTTCTGATGAACAACCTTCCAAGCACTTCAATTATTTTCTTACAGATCATTCCTGAATTTTAATATGGAGCTCTTGTGTCTTTTTTTTTAGCATTTCTTTGAGCATTGATCTGCGCTTGAGGTGAATTTTTTTACAGGTTAACTTCTAGAATATAGTCTCAAATATCCTTAATTCTTAAATAACTCTTACCAGTGTGAAATAATGGACTTCATGTAGTTTTGAATTAGCCTTATAACTATTCCCAGATTGATTGTTAGCCACAGTTGCTTCTCTAACGTCATTGCTGGTGTCTGTCCGCCCTGACATTGTGTTAAACCTTAAAGAAATCAGCTAAAACTCCTGTTTCTACATCCCATCAGTCAGTCATATAGAATTATAATACAATAAAGTTTGAGGCTTTATTGCAAATAAAAGCCTCAATTTGTCCTGATAGATAAAAAAAAAAAAATCAAAGTTAAATCAAACAGTTTATGAATACAATCTTATGTGCGAAGGACAGACTCATCGTCATTTTTGCCGTCTTAATTCCTTTTTAAAGTTTAATAACAAACAATGTGAAACAAGGTCAACTTGTTGCCTGTCTTTTTTATACAATGCTACAGTATGTATGTTTTAAAATGTGCTTCCAAGCAACATTTGTTTTTACAGTTTAAAAGTCTTGACGGCTGCTTCGATGCACGTTAAACCAGATTAAATCCGACTAGCCACAAAAATTTAATCTAGAAACGCGTCAAGCGAAGCATAAAAAAGGCAAATGTGAAAGAAATTAAGTTTTTTCAGAGAATAAAATAATGTTTCTACTGGCCAGCTGCCAAAAGTGAAACATTTTCTGCTCACTAGGAGAATCCTTTTATGATTCATTATTTTAACCAAGTTAATCACCAACTATTCAAAAAAAAATAAATAAAGAGATTAATTTAGCAAGATCTTATTTATTTTATGTATCCATACCTGCAACTGTGCTCTCCTCATCTTGTATCCACATCTTTCTGTAAGATTTCAGATGTTATAAAAGCTGCTCAATCCAGCACAATGAATACGCTGTGATTTCTCTGAAAAGCAGCCAGTTTATACTGAAACTAACAAATGGTGTTTCTGACTAAACCTCGCCCCCACTGCCAAGTTCAAAAATGAGGAACTTACGCCTCACTCAAAAACGTACTGTTAGTCACAAGAAGCTTTTCTTATTAGAATAACGTCATTTTTTGTCTTAAATCAGTGATGTTTAGTGGTCAGCAGTGCAGTAAAAACAGAAAAACGCAGCTCTGCTTTGTGTATGTGGCTTCTTCAGAGTCGACTCTGTCTCTCTGCAGCAGACTCAATGTCACTCAAGCAGCCGGAGCAAAGCAAGAGCTGCTTTCGCTCCTCTGTTAGCATCTGTGCTGGAGTTCATGACCTGTGAAGCATCAGCAGCCCACCGTAGGAACCATATTTCTGGGTGAGAAGTTGGCAGATGACTGAGGGCTGGTGGCACCGATGATGCTGATGACACATTTCTCCGCTGTGAATAATTTACGAGCTTCAAATTCCTGATCCCTCACTCCTGTTTTATTCATCCACCTGCCTTCCAGGAGTTGATTTCTAGTAGGTCGCCAACAGTCCGGGTTAAGTACTGTAAATTTACTGCATTTGGTGTTTTTTCACTCATTTCTGCAGATGGATTTGATGTGCTGGATGGAGGTTAGAATATTAAATAATTATATATTTTTTCTGAAACACCATAAAGCATAAAAGTTTTATTTTTATTTTGTTGTAAGTGTATTGTAATAAATTGGGAATTTAATGTCCCACCTCTTTATACTGTAATTGAAACAACTGGTAGAATATCTTCCTCTTTTTACAATTTTTTTTGTAGAGAATGCAGCAAATCTCTAACATGACGACACAAATGGAAACAAACGATATCTTAAATGGCCAAACAGGTGATTAGGAGTAAAATGAAACGCCTCATATTGGAGTATTTCACAAGAAAACCAGGTACTGAGTGCAAATGAGGTAGTTTCTCTTCCAACTTTAAACACCTGTTTTACATCTTTAACCTAATCAGCTCTTTTCCCTCTAAAGCTAACCTGTTGACGTGATGCTAGCAGGTTTCTAATAAGCATGAAGCTGAAAAAAATCTCCAATTTTCAGCTTCTTGTGAGTAATGCTGATTTTTGTCATTTTAATTCTGCTTACCTTGTGCCATTAGTCCTAAATTAATACAAGCAAACTACATGAGGTTAGCCATGCTATGACGGCTAACGTCGTCATAGCATGCTAGCTTGCTAGCTGAATGTTTAGAGAGGTTGAAAGAGAAGGAAACAAATACTTTTGTGAACAAAACTTTAAATAACGTTTGACCCAACTGACCTTTGACGCCACAGAAAATAATCTTCACACGGCAATGAAAAAGGTAATTTCCCACACTTCAAAAACAATCAGATATATGTTTTGTATTTTTATATGTTTATATTCTATATTGTTAAGTTTTTACTGTAACAGCCAAAGAAAGAACTGACATGTTACTTCACTCGCCACAGATAAAGCTTCAATAAAAACAAAATGTCCTCGTTTAAATTCCTGCAGACGCGCTGCTGGCAGCCGGGCCTCTTTACTATTAGAACTATTTAAAATAATCACAAGACCTCATTGAAATTTTATTCTTTTCTTGCACCCTTGGGGCTCAGGGGGACGTCCTGCACGGTGGAGGGATGAAAAGCGTCTTCGCGATGCTTCGTCCTTGTGATTTAATGGCTCTTCCCTCCTGTGCTGCCTGCGGCCGTTTTGGGCTCCACCTGAGCACCAGAACCTCCTGTAGCCCAACGCTGCGACCTTCACTCGTGACCCTTCAGCGTCTCCAGAAAGCTTCACCATAACGGGTCGCATTAGCATCAGCGGCTGTCTAGAACAGCTGGACATCATTTAGGAAATTGATTCTTCTTATTTTTAATTTTTTCAGTGCGTTTTTATTCATTCTGGTTCAATGGAAAACGTTTCTTTGTGAATCACACGGATCAATGAAAGTATAAGTTTTCGTCCATTCAACCTTCTTTGCACTTTTTTGTCTAATTACATTAATTCATATCTTTTTCTCTTGTAAGTCTGTTGTCTTGATAAAGTTACAACAAATGAAGACATTAAGCCAGCAACATAATGTCCCATCAACTTTTTAATAATCTGATACAATAATTACAGTAATTACAATTTGATTTTTTTTTAATCAAGTTAGTGAGAATAAAAAAAATGTCTGCAAATTATACTGACACCAGAACTTATTTAGCAAAACAGGAACGTCCAATATGAGATTTAATTACAAGTTGAAGTGCTTTAATGGCTTTTTCATAATTAAATTACACTTCTATGGGTAGTCAAGATAAAAAATAATATTCACACTTGAGATAAATTGCAGACGAAAAGACATTTTTCTTAAAGACCTCAATCAAATTTAGGACAAAAACATCAGAGATGTTGAAAACTTGGCTCCAAGGTCCAAAACACATAATAAATAAAAACATATGAAATGTATAAAATTTATGTACCAGTAATTACCTTTTACAGAAAACAGTGTAATTAAATAATAAAAGTACAGACCCTTCTTTTGTGATCATCTTCTGTTCACCTACAAAACCTTGAAAAAGAAAACACGTCTTTATAAATCTTTCAGATCCAGATTACAACCACAAATTTCACTGCACTTTATTGTTTCTTGGGACACATTAACACAAAGTAGCACTCAATTGCAAATAATACAATGTGATCAAACTTTTTAACAATTAAAAATGCAATACAATTTAAAAGAAAGTGTAGCCTGCCTTTGAAAAACCCTTAATAAAATTCTTTTCAACTAATTATCTTGTGAATTTACCTGATTGGTAAACAGAGGGTAACCTACCCTAAACATGTGCATAGTTTGAGAATGAATGCAGCAGATCTGTGAAGGCCTCAAGTCAACATTGGGGAACAAACAACATCATGGAGGTTAACAGCAGAGAGATGGTTGTGGAGAAGTTTAAAGTTAAGTTACAGATCAAAATCCAATGGGGCGTAACAACAAACGCACATCGACTGACAGGCCAGCAAGGGGAGCAGAAACCAGAGAACCAACCAGGAGTCCCGTGGCAATTTGGACGAGCAGAAGCTCAACGGGAAACCAATATTCTGCTCTCATTAAAGACCTGAAATAAGAAAATCAAGTGTGTGCAGTTTGCTACAAGCCGTAAAGAGGACACAGAAACACAGAGAAGAAGTTGTTCTGGTCAGCTAAGACCAAAATTTTGCTTTTTATTGGCTTCGCGAAAAATTATTTGCTGACAGGAAAACTGGTCAGATGTAATAAATCTAAATCCAGAGCAGCAGTTAGAGGGAGCAGAGTCTTTAGACATGCTAGTTGGACGAATCGGACCAACATCTGGGTGTACAGTGGGATGAAGTCCAAAGTATATTGGGTTGAGCAATGACCCAAAGTCCAGGTTTAAGAATGCAGGTAAAGAGCACACTATTCAGATTTTAGAAACAGTTTAATTTTCCTCCACGTTACACTTACACCATGCTTACATCACATTTATCCCCAATAAACGACCCAATCGAAGGTTGTTGTAATGTGACAACATCCTTAAAACTCCTAAGGATGTGAATACTTTTTCAAGGCATTTTGCAAGTTGAGGATTTGTTCACACGTTTGTGCTGAGATCAGCCCCGTCTTCAGTTCTTTCCTCATTGAACCGCGTGGACGATCCGAGACTCCGTGAAGTCCCGCAGCCTGCGTGTGCCGCTGCACACTGACGACCGAGCTCAGTACAAGCAGGAAGGTGTTATCCTCGGACTATAAGTCGATGGCACACCAACAACGCAGACGGGCTGGTGAAACGACACAGTTCGAAAATGAAGCGGCTGTCCCGCCGAAGAGCGGCGAGCTGACCTGTCCGTGTTTGACATCGGTCACAACAGGCATTTCATTTCATTTCAGATTTGGACATCACCATAGATAAATTTCAGCCCGACTACATTGAACTATTTGTTTAATGTGACATCGCTGCAGTTCATAAAAGAAAGAAAAAGCTGAAAAGCCGATGTTAAAAGTTCAAGCTCGCGGTCATCTGAGGACACGAAACACGTGCGACCCACTAATCTGCCTCTGAACTGTGGCCCTAACGTTCGCTCTGCCGTTTCCTATTGAGGGATATAAATAGTGTATGTGCGCTCAACTTTTATTTGACGCCATGTGATGTTTACACAAAATGAAATAATCTGACCCCAGAAAAAAAATAAATAAATAAAATAAAATAAGGATCCAGCCCGTGTTTTGATGTGGAGGTTGCATCTTTTGTGATTTGTAGGAGGAACATTTACAGAATGAGTTCTGGTAAATCCTGGGCTGCCCTCAGCGTTTTACTGATTGTTATCTCTCATCACTGCCTTTAAACAAGCTGAGTCAATCATAAATATATTTTGGGGTTAGTACTAGGACTTCCTTCATGAGGACAACTATAAGTGTTATCCACTTTTTAGAGAAGCTACGCTATAAAACCTAAGCCTTAAACATCTTTAAAAAGGTTTTTCTAACTTTGCCGCAGGAATATGATTTTAATTTATGGTTTGCAATCTAAAAACAATGCATTTTCTGACATTTGAATTTCTTAATTTCTGATTTAAGTGCATAAAGTTCCTCTCTTTTGTCTTTTTTCTTCAGAAAACAAAAGTTTTTCTTCGTCCCGTTTACTTGTCAATTACAGAGAGGAGGTTTTTATCTGTTGCCTCAATCAATGACTGGCTGCCACATTGATTGATTTTGATCAATTTTTATATTTCATGGAAAGTTATTTGACAATAAAGTGCTCCATCAGGGTCCCTTGGACACACACACAAAAATTGATATAGAAATGTCTCAACATGTTTTTCAATTTTAAATTAAAGAGTGCTAAAATTATTTACAGTCCTCATCACCTGGCAAATATAATTATCTGAAAATATTCAGCCCTTTAAATCTCAGTATTATTGATTAAAAAGCTCTCTCTTTTAAAAAAAAAAGAATATAATAGTGTTTAATATTTACCAATTAAATTTTTGGTGGGCATTATCCGAGTTTGTAAAAAACATATAATTTGTTTTATTTAATATTTGTTTTTGTTTTACTGTATTTTATTCTTTTACTTTAAGGTATTCAATAAGTTGATTTGCAGCACATAAAATACAATTTTCACGTATATGTGTGAAGAATAAAACATGAAATGTTGAAAAGATTTCAATACTAGGGAATGAAAAAAAAAAATCTGATTTCAACATATCTTGAATTTTGAATGGGAGGCAAAACATTGCCAGAGAAGCACAGATTAATTTATTTAAAGAAACAAAGGATAAAACTAATAATGAAAGATGAGATTTTATTAAATCTGTCTTCCCACAGCCAAAGTTATGTAAAATATA
>CAEFZY010060721.1:0-11899 GCA_903066815.1 Brachyrhaphis roseni
TATATATATATATATATATATGAATAAAAGAAACAATGTCATAAATATATAAAGAGGAAACTACAAAGACATAGCAGCAGCATTTACACCAGCTCTTAATGATGTGTGTGCTTCACATATAAAATAAGTAAAATATGTATAATGTGTATGCTAATGTACGATATGAATACATATATATGTACACACACATATACACACATACATACAGCCACACGCATAAAAAGTACTTGCGATCAATACATATATTTAAACGATTGCAGAGCAGTAATGCTGTTACTAGCTGGGTTTTCATTACAAAAGTGCACAAAACTGTCGATATTACAATTGCAATTGCAGTGTTTACAGAAAATAAGAAATGCAAGTAAAATCACACTTTAATAAGTTTGTTCAAGCAAGTGCTTCCTGTCGTCGTCTTCCTCGTGGTTTCCGCCAGTGGCAACATCCGGTTTTTGATCATGGGACTCAGTGTGATGCAAAAAAAAAGTGTTTCCCCTGCAGCTTTGTGAGAAAGAAAACCACTTTATCAAAGAACCCCAGGTAGGAATTAAAAAGTATGATGGCATAAGAGACAGAAGAGTTTCTGAGTCTGTTGGTCATGGACTTGTGGAGGAGCAACCTTTTTTCTGAACAGGCTCCTTTGACTGACCTGAACCGATCATAAGTTCGGTCCGGACAAAATCATCTGTTCTCTGTACAAGAAGATCATTGTTGGTGCGATGTCTTCTACTATTATTTTTAGGTGATTTTGTTTTTTTTCAAAAGATTGAATTTATAGAAGCTACAAAACAAATACAAGCTGTCAGACGGAAGCCCCAAAGGTACGCGACGAACGTCTAAAAGATGAGCCACACCTGGAGCCAACCGGAGAGAACGGCCCAGGAAGGAAGTCTCTGGATAGTTGATCTATTTTCAGACCAGATCCAACGCGGTTCCACAACATTTTCTTTCGGAATAAAGGCATTTCTCCCACATCAGCTCTGTTCTCATCTGGACTTTTAAAACAGAATCCTGCATGTTCTTTAAAACATGAATTACAAGCAGATGAAACACTCACTTATCCATTTCCCATCTGCTGATTTTTAATGTCGGCTCAGATTTAACTCTTTTTCTATCTTTAAACGAAATGCTAATGCTACGTCTGTTTATGTTTTGATAGGCAAACTTTTTTTTAAATTAGACTCTAAATGCTATGTTGCATATTTAATGAATAGCAACACTTTTACATATATGCATGAGGTGCATAAATGATCAAATGAAGAATCTCCTCTCTAACAACTTCAATGTAAAATTGCACCTTTTTTTTTCTTAAGTAGCGAGCCTAATACACTATCTGCTGTTGTTGAGTTGTCACTATTACGCCACAGTGAGCACTATTATTGAGCAACAACAGGAGGCTGGCACGTGGAGATAAGGACACGAGAGGCTGTAATTTATAAATGACTAATTTCTCGTAATTCACCATTACCACTTTGTTCAAATTGCATTGGTTCCAGCTGCGCGTTAGAGCAACCAAGTAGGCAAAGGATGGTGCTTTAGGTGACGGAGGGGCCAGCAGAGGGCGGGCTGCCGGTGTCTACCTCATCATTCATAAATCATTTGAAGGAGTTTCTCTTTCCCCCGTGCTACAGTAGCTGCATTTCTGTTACAAATGTGCACAAATCTTTATCAATGTTCTGCTGATTTTTGCATTGGTGTTGTTTCCATGAATTAAGAACTTAAGTTAAAATCGCTTAAATAAGTTTGTTCATGTGATAAATCACGAAAAATCACGGCAGTGACAGATGTAAACATTTACAAAAAGATAAAAGTTAGTTATCTTGAGATCTCAGAATATAATGGGCAGCATGAGACCCGTAAGTGTATTTCCTTGTGATAGTTAAGGGGTGAAAAGATCCGTGATCAGTCAGAAATCCTCAATCAGCGAAGCCCTGTTTAAAATACCTCAAGATAATAATTTAATTCCAGAACTTGTAATTGTTATTATTATTTATTCATCTGCCAGCCATCAGAGGAGATGTCGCCATCTTATTCAAGAGTAGGAGTGACAACCACTTATGGTTGGGAGAGGCTGTGTTATGTGGCGTTATGGGGAAACTGAAGCCTGTGATTTTATAGAAGAGTTTTAGAATGATGCACATATTTTTATGAATTGTTTGATGTTGTGAGAGTCAGCTGCACATTGTCCAAAAAAACCCCCCCAAAAAAACCTTGAACCTCCTACCACTTCCTGTTGTCTTCTTTGTTGTTTTCACCAGTAGTACATCTGGCTGGTGACTCATATGATGCCAAGAAAGTGTTTCGATACGACTGAAAAACCACCTCATCCAAAAAGGTTTTCTTTTTTTTTGTTCTTTCAAAATTGCCGTGTTCCCATTAAGCAAATTTATTTTCAGAATTCCAATTTGCACAATTTTATGATTAATGGAAATGCAGCTAACTGTTACTGTTCAAGCCTTGACAGTAATCTACTCTAGACAGTGATGGGAGGGAATTTGTGTTTAGCTATGTCAGGGCACATTGTTAGTATGACATTAGGCATCGTATTCTGAAACAAGACTGCCTTAGACATTGCTTACTGAGAAGATAAGGTCTGAAAAGACTTGAAAAAGTCTTTTTCCTGTGCATCAGGACTGATGCACAGGAATATTTTTTAACGATGAGGTAAACATGTTTAACTCTCCCATGGTTTTAGAGTGATGCTCAGGTGGAACGAAGCAAATGTCACAGTCAGACAGCATGGAAATGTGGCTGGGGGGTTGTCCCGTCAGACCATCAGTTCCCGGAACCACATACAGAAAAACCTTGTAAAAACACAGTGCGACCCTGCCGGAAAAAAGTTTGTGGGGTCCAAGCGACCCCATCTCTACAGCAGGAAGACAGTGGGAGGGTTAACTGGGAAAATGAAAAATTCCCCCACCTCTCTGTGCAAAGTGACACCACAGAGTCACAAATCTTGAAAACATTGGGCGCAGACAAGTCAATGTTTTTTTTGTCTTTTACATAACAGCCACTGAACACTAATAGAAATCTGAAAGTGAAGCCCACACACAAAAAAAAACAGAATATAGAAATCAGCCACCGATCTCCAATGTCTTCATCTTAAAGTGAGGAAGTCGTGTACCTTTGGGGGGAATTGCATCAAAAAATGGCTTCTGAATGCAGAAATAAAGTAGTTCAGTATATCAGAAAAACATCAGGACCTGAAACCAGGCAGAACACCTCGGAGAGAGTCGCACCTTCAGCCAAGGTTAGAGTGACACACCAGCCGCATACTAATGGCTGCAAAGCAGACTCCCTGTCTGCAGGTGATGAATGAGTGTCATGTCAACAGGGAAGGAGAAGGTGAAGAGCAGGAGGAAGATCAAAATTGGCTCCAGAGATGGTGCCGGCAGGACGCTCAGGCACAGACTTCAGGAAGCCCGAACCGGTTCACTTTGCCATCTGTGGCTCAGGGCTGTGTGTGTGTGTGTTGGTGGGAGTGTGTGTAGGAATGTGTCAGTGCGTTAAGCTCTCATGCTTCCCTTTGACGGCGACTAACAGAAACGCTTTGACTGCAGCGTTTGGGTCTTTCTCTTTGCATA
This sequence comes from Brachyrhaphis roseni, assembly GCA_903066815.1. Lineage (NCBI taxonomy): Eukaryota > Metazoa > Chordata > Actinopteri > Cyprinodontiformes > Poeciliidae > Brachyrhaphis > Brachyrhaphis roseni. The sequence continues at coordinate 3,582 of CAEFZY010060721.1, forward strand.
CAGCGCCGTTGCTCTTGCGTTTTTCTTTGGGCTTTTGCCGTCGCACAAACACACCCAGCAGCTCTGTCACCTCTTGCACCTCCGCCGAGCAGAACAGATGGGAGAACAGGAGAGAGGGTTCCCACGTCCGCTCCTCCGCTCCGTCCAATCTCGCCTCGCCTCACCTCATCTCGGCCCCGCCCACCTCAAACCTGCCAGAGCTCCGGTGACTCAGCCAAACCCGCGCCCACCACACCACACAGCACGCCACTGTTTGGACACACAACGGGGCGAGGGATAGCGCATCGTGCTCATAGTTTATGAAAGTGTATTGTCATGCAAAGCAAAAAAAACCCCCCACAAACGCATGAAGCCAACGCACTTCATGTGTACATTAAGCACACATGAAGTGCTTTGGCTCTCTGATGGTCCAGAGAGACACTGGAGAGCCAAATTATGATGAGGTAATAAAACTGCTGTTAGTGGCAAACTATTCCCCATCTATCTTCAGGTATGAAGCAGTCTGCTGCAAAGAAAAAAGGGCAGGAATAGTTTATTGCAACTGAGTAGTTAGAAGCTACACTTAACTTTTTTTTTTACATCTCATATTTAATCTCTTACTTTAAATCAGGAGCGTCAAACTAATTTTCATTTTGTGCCATATCAATGCCAATGTTCTCGAGGGCCCGTTGTTCCAGAACTTTTTCACAAATTTCTTAAATAAGAATAAATAGCTGTCTACGCATTCAGTAAGTAATCTTTTCACATTGACCAATACCTTCAGGATTTCACATAACTGTGTTTGTGATGTTTTTGCAATCAAAATCATAGATTTGTGATGCAAATTTTTTAATATTTGAAAGGAATTTTGCGACGTCAACGCTGATGTATGAAGGTAAATGTGAGGTTTTGTTACTCGCCGTATCGATCACAGACGATAACTTGACATCGTGTAAGGCTGAGGCAGCAGTGTCTTAAAAGTAAGAAATACCGCCACCTGCATGTGGGAGTTAGTCACTTAAGCCCAATGATTTTGACGGTGTTTTTGTGGAAAATCTTCATTAAACTTCCAATTATGCATTAGCGGCAAAAAAAACAAATAAAATAAAAATGCAGAGATCTATTGATTTTGCCTCAAAGTTGCGAAAGACTAGAGGGACTAATTGATGTCACTCGTGCAAAAAAACAGATTTTGCTCATGAGACCGTCTCATATTATGGTGACTGTTTTAGCAAATATGGAAGAAGCATATTTTTGTCAAAAGTTAAACACTGCAGCTTTAAGGCGATCAGAGAACACAGTCGGATTGTTCCCAGTTTCCCCATAAGCCATGGGTACACCCTGTCTTTCCGAGGAGCAGAATGGCGTCACCGTCTCTGTGAATCAATGGCTTTTTCATGCAGAAAACCTCGGTTTCCCTCCGGCTGTTTTGTCACCTCCCATGAGGCGAGACGGAGTCCGAGGGACAGCTCGGGGACGGGCGCCAGATATCAAGGAATCGCAGCGCACGGCTGCAGCCGGGCGGTAATCGATACGGAGCTGGCAAAGGGCCGGGGCTCGGGATAAACAGTGGAGATTGCTCAGAGGGGCTTGCATTGATGTGTGATTAAAGCCAGAGAATTGCCCCCTCCCCGGTACCCCTCACAACACCACTGCCCCCACCAAGCTACCGACCGCTCGGAACTTGTGAGTGAGATCTCTGACGGCGGGGTAATTGGTCTCAGGGAAAATCAATGGATCTGGTGAGTGAGCCGGTCACACCTTCCCGGCCAGCGCGGACGTTTTCACCTGCGGCTGAACTTGACATTTATGCTTGAATGTGCTCAGGGCCTGACCTGACCCAGCTTTATGCAGCTGGCAACAAATATTACAGAGGAGAATAGCTGCCATTGTGAACACCTTGGGTCGCTTTTGCCTTAGTTATTCTCCTAGGCAAACTGCAGAACAGTAGCGTTTTTATGCAGAAGTCTGGAAGCCGTTTTGACCTCACACAGGACAAAGAAAAACACTTGTAAATATCCGTTTTGTGCCAAAAAGATCGTATCGTCTAATGAAATGAGAAATTTGTGACGGTAACCAGCGACGATTGGAGTCAGGTCGAATGCTTGATTTGTACAACTGAGGCGCCTCACGCTGTGTTCAACAAGACGGCCCTGTGCGGCGCAAGCCTTCGTTTTTCAAAAAGGTCACTGATGATGCGGGGACCCATCAGCGTACATCCCACCAAATGACAGCTGTGCCTGGGAGCCATCTCTCTTACAGGGCGGACCAATTAGAGACGTTCGTGTATCAATCAAATATCAAATAGCATCTCATCACAATGCCTGTCTGTTTTTGACTCCCCCCCTTCACACACACCCACACACACCCAGGAGATTCAAGATCCTCCAGCGAATCGCTTTTTGACCGCACAATTCTTTTGGCTTTTTTCCCCCCAGACATCCAATAAAAATGTAGGATTGCAGATGCGCAATGGACAAGCAACGTGTTCTGCAGAGAGAGACACACACACACACACACACACACACCCACACGCATACAGCGCAGGTGACCAAACCAATTAACACCATAATGAGGTGGTCTCCAGTCGCAGTTCGACTCTGTCCACAAGCTCAGCAGGACGCGTGGCTCTCATCATCCTGGATGTGACACCAATCTTACTGGAGCAACTCAACCGTAATGGCTAACCGGATCTGAAGCAAGAAAGAAAAATGTCATCTTAACATAGAAGGTGTAGGTAAGGTTTAACATTTTAGCACAAAATCAAACAATCTCTTTCTAAAGATGTACCAACAGAGATCTTTATGAGCAGAAAGTTGCTTCTTCACTTCTTCGTACTAGCGTGCAAGCAAATACAATCCTACATGTTTTTCTTCTAAATACTGTGCTTGTTCCCTATGGTAGCTGCCTCTATGTTTCGTATCAAACGCAATAACTGTGGTAGTTCAGGCTCAACATGAATTAAAAATCCTTTTAAGTCTCGTTACTTCATTACATCATTGACTTCAACGTTGACTTTTTTTTTAAGACATTTTCATCAGAACACCATTTACTAGTCCTGTCATTTCTACCTTAAGCTAGGTGGCACTCTACCCAACTTTCACAGAAATCACTTCATGAGGGATAACAGACTACAGGATCTGTCAATCCAACTAAGGCCAACTGGAAGAGTTGAACTGGTAAGCAAACTCATCAGGATGGTAGTTTGAAGGGTAAATGAAGATACCAGTTAGCTGTTTGCTAGCTGCCAATAAACCATTAAAGAAGAAGAAGTTGAGGAGGAAAAAATAAACAAACGCACATGAATTTTGGTGTAGTTAGAGAACACCTGTTTTGCAGTTGGGTGGGGATTTTTCCACCACCTTAATATAAAAGTCACTGTCCCTACCCGGATTGGCTACTTAGACGTGGCTTCATCGCCATCTTGGTCCCTTCAACACCAAGTGAGACTTGGCCCAAATACATCTGGAGCAACTACAGTGTTTTGATTAGAAAAAAAGGAAAGAGGCCTAAGCTTGGAGAGAAAAAAACTCCCCTGCAAACGGTTATTTGTCTTCAGTTTCATCCCTCATCAATGTTCGCTTCTTCTGGCAGGGTCACAGGGGAGCTGGTGCCTATCTCCAGAGGTCGTTGGGTGAGAGACGGGAGTCACCCTGGACAGGTAGCCCGTCCATCACATTGACAACGCAGACACACAGGACTAATGCACACACTTAACGACAGTGAGAGAGATCGAACAAACCTAACAGACATGTTTAGTGAACTGTGTGAGGAAGCTGGAGAAAATGAGAACAAACTCAATGTTTAGTGCTAATAACTCGGCGCCATGGTGCAGGTTACCTTTCTTCCATTTTATCTAAATTCTTTAAGTGATCCTAAATCAAAGCTAAACCCCACCACCTGTTTAGAGTTGCCTTTGATTAATAATAATCGGAACATTGATCAATATGTTTACGAGGTGATTTTGAGGATGCCATTTGACAAAATGTAACGTTCATTGCTCGTTTCATAATTGGTTGCTGCATGTTGGTTTCTTTTTGTGTTAAGCAGTTTGAACTGCTGATATGTGCTATGCTAATAAACCTGATTTGAAATGACTTGACTTGAAGAGGGCGTTGAATAGTTGTTCCACTGCTTCTCATCTTGCCATGTATGTTGGCATATCAAAAATACCGTCACATGTGACTTCATATGGCCTGCCATGTTTAGTTGGTGTACATTTGGTTACAGTGTGTAGAATAAACATTTAGTTGCTTTTTCTAAATTTGAGCATTGCCTATAATCTAGTTGAGCTTTCTATGCATAAGTTAGAGCCTCCAAGTGGTCAAATAATCACTACAAAAGTAAATCAGGCCAGGCTGTGGTCAGTTGGAGCCACGTCAAGCATCTGGCATCTAGAGGTGAGTGAGTCTTCATCAAAGTAGTCTGTATAATGGGTTTAATAAGTGTTATTTTCAGAGGATTGCTACAATATCTGATTAGTTTTTAGGTAAAATCTCTGGCAGAGATGAATATCTGAATATTTTTGAATGCCCTCATGCCCCCACAAAAAACACACTGTCTGTCAAGCTCAGGCTCATGGCTGATGGGCAAGAAAGTTACTAAACTGAACCTAATTAGCATTTAGTGTAGGTTCAGGACGCCCTGCTGAACACAACAAACAACATCTGAATTCTTTTTTTATTTAATCAATGCATGTAATGGCGGTTCAGTTGGGTTTTTTTCATCTTGCGAGTCTTTAATCTAGCAGCAATTTTCTACATATCAGACACTTACGGACAAACAGAATAAGCCGCTCTGTGAGTATGAATAATCTCTCAAGCACAAGGCAAATCACAGAAGTGTGTAATAGAGTTAGCCAGCAGTGTGCCTTGAGAATTTATTCAAATATCAAATAAAGATTAAGAAAACACAATAATGATCAAGCTTTGGCTAAATTAGGTTTCTCACTGCGTTTGTGCCAGTTCGATAAACCAAACAGATCTCTAGATGCCGTCAAATTGATAAGTGCAAGAAAATCCAGATATAAGTGATATCAATGGATTTTATCAGCCGTGTGGGTAGTGACAGCAGTGTGGCCGTGGCATTGGGCGTCTAAAGAGTTTTGCAGCAGCAGCAGCAGCACACAGAGGCAGCGCGATGAGGAGGGGAGATATTACACTTGAAGTTTTTTTCGCTGCTGAAGAAACTTTTGAATCTCTCGCTTGTGATCAAAGAGACAGTGTGAGTCAGCCCGAGCTTTAGTTTATCCATCTGGTCTCTCCTCAAGAGTTGAAACACAAGTTCGCCCGGAATAATAATAGCACCTTGACGAGGCTCCGTGTGGTGCACTGCAGCATCGGGGCAGGCATCTTGATTCATGGCTCTGACAAAAATCCTCTTGTTTATGATCACACAACATCTGTTGATGCTGAATCAGTCCTTGTAATCAGCGCTTGGCTGCCATTTGATCGTTTTATCAGTCCCACCGTGGTGCGACTGCGACTTCCAGGCACTTTGCAGCACAGGCTGCCTAATGGGAGGTGTTGTATTTACTGCTATCCAAACAAAAGGTATGGGTTTATGTTGACTGGCATTTTTTGTCTAAGATGAGCGAGGCCACAATCAGGGTGCAAAAACTGCAGAGGAACCGATTTTTTTTTTTCCAGTAAAAACTAAGAAGACCTTCAAGTTTTTTTCTTTATGGTTAAATGTAACTAATTACTCTTCTATGAACAAGTTAGGATAAGTCTAGGAGCTGTACGTGTTCATTATGTTTTTGCACAAAATAATTTCTACGCACTTTTGAGCTGTTTTAGGGCCTCTTGTCACTTTAAATCCAAATAAGCCGCTGCTGGCCACGCCCATCCAACTCAATTTTTACACTCTGGCGTGAAAATGGCCGCAAACAGATGCGCAGTTATGCAACCGGACATCTTCGAAAAGCAGAAGTGGAGCTTCCTGCACAACCAAGGAGAACGTGTTAAATGTCTTCTGGGCGGTAGGTCGGCAACAAAACACTCGTCTTTACCAGCAGCCATTTTGCGACGCGTAAAACCAGCTGACCAAACCTGCAGGAGATCAGGTTGCGTTGCTAACTAAGGGGCGGGGCTTCACTGGGGTTGCTAGAGTGACTCGACAATCAGGAAGTTTTCCAGACACCAGAAAACATTAACTTATTGCCAAAAAAAACAAACAAAAAAAACCAGTTGGATGGTTTTTGGGCCGTTTTTAGAAGCAGTAGAGACCCAAACGGAAGTATAAAAATGTGCAAAATGTGAATTTTGCATGTTACTTTCCCTTTAAATAGATTTTCAGCTGATGACGTTTCAAAATACAGGGAACGATGCATTAAAGGTTACAGAACAGAGCCGAACATATGATGTTGAATCTACCAGAAACCTCGCAACATGGAGTGTGTTTGTTTTTGGGTGTGCATGCGTGGGGGTGTGTGTGTGTTCTTCCAGTAACGTGTCTCACTCTAAATCTTCCGCTCCCGGTGGAGTCTGAAAGCAGACTGCCAAGCGAGGCTGAGGGGCCAAATACAAGAGACCTTGATCCAGAAAAGCTTAGCCATCAGCCTTCTTGAGGGCTGTCACAGGCCTCTGACTGTGTATGTGCTGAAGTGATTATCTGTGTGGGTTTTATTCTTATTCTGGGCACATGTTGGTGCTAAATGATCACCAGCGTGGTGTTTCGCAGAGCTCTGCCCTACCAATCACTTTACCGTGCTTTAGGAGTTGCTTCGACCTCACTGGACTCGACTTGGGATAATTAGAAACGACTGTAAATAACAGATTGAGATATTAACCTGTGGGGATAATAAACAAATGTATAAAAACAAAAACGCCATCTCAGCCAGTGGGCAAGCTAAGAAATGAGACTTTTTGAATTTTTTGAAGTTCACAGTTGCAGGGAAGCTGTGCTCTCATCTTTGTAAACTGCACATGTGATTTTGCTAATTGAATTTTTAAGGAGTGCCTTCACACTGAAGCTCTGAATGGATGACCTCAGCAGAGTCCTCAGGGCTGCGTTAAAAACTCAACGGTCTTCTCATGGCGAGTTGTTGTGGTCGCCCCGGGGGACAGATGGACGGACACAGACACGAGCACTTAAAGGAATTACGGTGCTTATCATAGCGAGGTTTGCTTTCCTTTATTCTGCCAGATAACCGAAGGGAAAATGGTGGACCTGGATCAAGGTGTGCAAACACACACACTGCATCCGTCTGATCCGAGGTGCCGAACAGTCCAAGGAGATCCGGGCCGACGGAAGTAAATCAAGGCTTGAGAAAGAACGGAAAACTCCAAACCCCAACTTCTACCTTTTTTTAGTTGTCGAAAGACGTTTTGACGCACGGGGTTGTTTTGAGCTGAAAGTTTGCCAACCCTTCACACACTTTGTCTTTGTTTGTCCAACCGTTACGATGCTAGATGCCATGCAGTGTGTTTCATTTTTACTGTCAGATCTCACTCTTAAAATGAAAAGGTGAATTTTGCTTTCTTCCCTTAGAAACGCCAAGCGCGTCTCCTGACGGGCTGGTTGTATCTGGGGTGAGGCTGGCAGGCTTACAGTAATTGTGACTGAGCTAAAGTACGACTTTGGGAACTCTGCAGTGCATCAGAGCGATTCTCTGAGGTTTATGTTTAGACATGAGAAACCCCCTGAGGCAGAGGTTTGTTTTCTTCAACAGGGACTACAGTTAGGCTCTAAAACCGTGATGAAAGGGTGTCACACACACAACGGGGCCCCCGCTGTGATAAAAGACCCTGACTGACGACTTCACTGGTAAAGAAAAACGGCATCCTGCCAAAATATCAGCATTCTGCAACTCTGTTCCAAAAATATTACGATGTAGAAGTTTTCTACAGTACAGCTGATGTTTGAGGAAAGATAAATAAATAATCTTGGAGCACGTGAGTCGTGGAATTTTCGGTCGTTCGCTTGTGACGGTGATATAATAATGGAGTATTTTTTGTGTTTATGTCCTTTGACAATCATTTATGTTACACGTTTTAATCTGTTTTATGCACATATGATTATGTTACATGTTTTAATCACATATGATTCCTTATATGCACATGTGTACCTGCTTTGAACGCCTCACATAACTTGTTATTGAAACTGACCTACTTTAGAATTTGTTATCGAAACTGAGTGCTCTGCACTCCTGACAGTACCAGGCACGGACTGGGCAGTTATCACACTTGAAACTATTACACCATCGGGGCACTCTGACCGTACGACCCGTAAGGGAGGGGGAGAGTGGCCACTTCCCCCCCACATGCGAGGTGTTTGTTAATGGTTATAAAAATGGGAGAAATCCCTCAGTCTGGCGAAGTCTGCCGTGGGTTGCGTAC